>JABBWA010000540.1:0-26629 GCA_016628065.1 Suillus lakei
GTTCACGGAGAGATTTTCCCTATGCTGATGGTGTTACGATGAACTACTGAAGATTAGAACACAAGTACCTAAATGTATCTTTACCGCATAGCTGCCATGAATGTGCAACAGCCTGCTGGCCCGGCGATATTGAGGCTGGTACGGCCCGAGTCCGCAAAGTCATCAACAAACCTATCGAAGAGATTATCAACAGTTAACGCGCTTGCCAATGACCAGGATCACATTCACCTGGAAGGCCGTCTCTGCTCGCTGTGTGCCCACCGGGTTCAAGAACACGACTCTAGTCTTCTTCCAGTTCCTCCTGCTCTGGAGAACGACTGACGCGTTCCAGGACATGGGGACTGATGATCGTGAAAGAATCGCGCTGAGGAGTAGTGAAGAGAACGAGTGATGCGGATAATATGCACAAGTTACGCAGCGCGTCGTCACACCCAGTTGTCACCCAACGCCAAACAGCGGGTGCCAATTGATTGATGACCGGCCGTACATTCGCTCGGCTGTAGATTGATCAACTGCGCTCTCGTCAAGAAAGACAAAGAGCTCAGGATCAGTATACCGCACCGTGATATTAGCTTCCCAACTTGAAAGTGTCTGAAGTTCTTCATCTCGCTGTGACTGGCAGCAGCTCAAGTTGTTGTCAGATCAAGTTGACAGAGAGCTCAGGCAATGGTAGCAATTGACATCCGAATGTCTTGTACATTTGCCAATTTGCTCTGAATTTCGTCAAGATGCAAGCCAGGATCTGTCAGGATTAGCATCAATGATGGCTGAAATGAAATGGAGGTTGTCGTTATCGAGAATTGATGGAAGTCCTGTATGATGACCGAAAGGGTTGATCACTTCGGTGAAGGCGAATGACCGTCGAAACAAGGCCAATTGAGACATACAGTATCTCTGCGATCACTTCCACAGTCAAAGGGTTAGTTTCGTACATGAGCACAATCTTGATATTTGAGGTTAACGGCACGGGCCTATTGTAAGGCGAAAGAGTAGGAAGACGTGACAAATGTCACAGGTTCCCGCGCCACACATGCTCAAACTTTTTCACGAATTTATGCAAAGGGCTGTACTAATCAAATTGTTGTCAACACGAGTTCGCCTCGAGTTGTTCGAGGTGTCATTTTCAATACGGATGGGGAAGGATGGCACAACAAGCGTCTTTCGCAAGGTCTCCGTGTATCAGACTCTATCTTTATAAGAACTATATCGGCCAAACGCTGAACGTGCAAGTCAAGACGTACCTTTCGCTGTTTCTTGTCTTGTCTGGAGTCGAGTCACCTTCGATTAATGTCGTCATTTGTAAGTGATGTGACTGTGGTCCTTCCTCAGCATAAAGTTAACGCGAAGTTGTCCTCACACCCCAAACCAGAGTGCAGCCTGCAATGTTGTCATTTTTGGTGAAACGGGCACTGGTAAAAGCTCCTTGATCAATTTGATCGCTAAGACTCATATGGCACCGACTCTGACATCTCGCGACGCTACTACGGGATGTACCACCGAACTCCACACGTACGACGTCTCGATTCAGGACAATACTTTGAAGGTGAAGCTTTATGATACGCCCGGTCAGTACAAGTTCGCCGCTCTTAGTGACTGCTGCTGAACTAGATTGCAGGTATCGGTGGCTCTGAAGGGGCAGTCCCGGGCCCCGATAAGAAAGCTTTACAGGTTTTGATGGACCTCCTCCAAAATGTTCGGGATGACGTTCATCTCCTCATGTACTGTGTGCGAGGTGTGGAAGCGGCGGAGGCGCTCCGTCGCAACTACGACTTAATTTACTCTGGAGTGAATGGGGGAGTTCCAATCGTTCTTGTCGCCACATATTTAGAAGCCCAAGAACTAGAGGTGGAACAATGGTGGAACAACAACGCGCAACTCATCTCAACCCTTGGGATGATCTTCGCTGGTCATGCATGTGTCACCACAGAGATCGACAAAGACGCAGGGGATAGGCTCAAGTGGCGCCACGATCAGTCATACCGCGCCGTCTGCCAACTTATCGAACAGTGTCGCTTGTCGAAAGGGATTCGACTTCCAAAGTATGTATTTCAGATGCTTCTCGTGCGGCATTGATAAGTGAGGACAGGAATAAAACTATCGTACTCTTTGGGGAGACGGGAGCAGGCAAAAGCTCACTCGTCAATCTCATGGCGGGAGAGGAGGTAGCGGACGTGTCTCCTGACATGCGACGCCGCACGATGGAGTGGAAAGAGTATAACGTCCGCTTCGGCGGCGACTCGTATACGGTTTTCGATACCGTCGGACTCAATGAACCGCAGCTGGGGGTCATGGGGTACCTCGAGACGGTCGGGAACGCCTATCGGCTCATCAAGATGTTAGAGAAACAAGGCGGCATTAATCTGCTTCTATTCTGCATTCGTGCCAGCAGAATCACAGCTATGCTTCAGAGCAATTATCGGCTCTTTCACGAATTTCTCTGTGAGAAGAAGGTTCCCATTGTTCTTGTGATCACGAACCTCGAAAGGGAGAATAGGATGGAGGACTGGTGGGACAGAAACTACCGGACCTTTCAAAACTATCAGATTGAGGTCGCTGGTCATGCGTGCATCACCGCCGCTAATAGATTGGACGGCAGATACAGAAAACTTTACGAAGAATCTCGCATCACGATCCGCAACCTTGTTCAGCAATTTACCACCGACTGGCAGAAGACAGCACGGATAGGAGAGGACAAAGTGGTCGCGTCGTTGATAATCAAGCTGAAGGAACTTCTTCCAGTAAATATGCATGTGAAAGAGAAAAAGATTGTCTCTCACCTTAGGGAGCGTTGCGGTGTCTCTAGAAACGTCGCACGACGGTTGGTTGGCATAATGAAGACACAGCAATAGCTACTTGACTTCTCTTCGATTATTTACGCTTGTAGACTTTGTCCTTGTCGATACGTTAACACATGGTTTATTACTCGCAAGCCTATCTGTGTCTACTCTCTGGACCTGCAAGAAGCTCATCTGCGTCGCGAGGTTCGGTCAAGAGCTAAGGTGCCCATACGAAGGATGCTTCAAGGTCCTGTGCAATCCCAACAATAATGCCAATATCTTCCGTGAGCCTGTCGACGGCGGGTGGACTTTGCAGCCTCCGTGGCTTTCATTGTAGTGTAGTGTCGAAGGTTTGCACGATTTTTTAAGAGTGTTTCGAATATGATTCGACTCGGACTCGGACTCCAACGGCGACCCACATCCTTGCGAAGGCTCTGGCGCATCCTCACCAGACAGTCCAAAAGATTGTGACAGCACCTGACGCTACTGATTTTCTCTCTGGATATCAGACAGGCCTCGGACTTTGTGCTTGCACAATCTTGATGGTCATATTTGATAGCGATCTGTTTGTTGCAGGTGTGCGAGTGGCTCAAGTTCGCTCTATATTATCCCTCCCTCGTCAGTTTGGCACGTACTCCAGGGCCCCGGCTTACATCGAGTGGTAAGTTCACGGGCTTTACAACTTCAACCTCCTCACTCCATCAAAAATACTGAAATGTCAGTGTCGCTTGCTGGTTCTCAATGTCGAGTAGACGCTAGTACCTATTGGGGGAAAAGAGGTCGAGTGACGAACTTTTCTTAACTTTCTTTTCAACCACTCTCTTTGGATCCGATCGTGACTGCACAGGGGAAAGAACTGTCAAGCGGAAGTCATTTACGTCGTTTCGCGCCTTACTTTATAGATACTTTTTCAATGCTGCATGTGGTCACTTACCAAGCACTGGTCGGATGTCGTTGAGTTGTTTATGCTGGTGCCACGCGTTCCTGGGGGTTCTTCAACGAAAACTGGATGACCTAGTCCCGGTCCTTCAATCCCACTTGGATACCGATGATGTCCGCTTAGGCTAATTGGGACCCTCACTTCCAGAACAACTACTATCAGTGTGGTTCATATCGAAACCTACATTAACCGTCGTGGTTTCTCGAACTGAAAGTTGCCAGCATTGGCAACCAAGCCTGAGTCTTATCGCGGGTGTTTACGAGATGTATTTGAAACGATGTTGAGCTTCGACGCTTGAACTCCACCCGCAGTTCTACGCTCGTCCTCACAAACGCACAGACTCTTCAACGACGAAAACGCGCAGTCGAAAACGCGCAAACTATTGATTAAAATGCGTGAATCATAAACGTGCAGGTAGGAACAGCGCTTGAAGTTTGAATAAAAGTGGAAACGATGTAACTAGCTGTCTAATGCTTAATCTAGAGCTTAACGTTCTCGATCAGTTCAACAATTTGATCCTTCAGCAATGCAATGGATTCTGCCCTCTCCTGGGCATATCGCAGCCCGGTAGCAATATCTTCACAGTCTTGCTCCCTATGGCGCGCCGCTTCCGCCTCAAGACGCTCGACATCCTCAGTCGCGATGTCGAGCATTGTTGTCTTATAGTCCACCTCGTCTTCTAAGTCCAAGATACGGTCCCGGGACCTTTGAAGTTCCTCACGGTCCTTCTTCTTCTCATTCTCCAGACATTCGACACGAAAGCTCAACGATTCGATCATCCTCCGCAGGCTAGCGGCGTCGAGGTGATGGAGGACATAGGCGTCCTTGAAGGTATCAGGATCGGAAGTGATAATGGAGAAAACAGACGGAATCGTGACATACATTGATAGAGTCGTCGTCACTTTCAGAATCATCCCTGACGCGCTTGCTGTCGCGAGGGTCAAGGTCTTCATCAGCGGGACGTTTGGCGTTAGGATAAGCCATTATAAAGCGAAGATCGTTAGAGTGGTTTGTGAATGGAGTGGGTTAGTGCTAAGCGTCGCTGATGTAGCTTAGAATTGTAGGTGAAGATCGTTGAAGTAGTGAGTAAGTTGACAGATATATCTAATATATGTGTGGACGAAACGGTTGATCCCGCGGAACCAATTCGTGTGACTCCCACGTTAGAGGTTGTTCCACAGTTCCACTCTATGAAATCCGCATTGCAAATCTCCGTCGCTCCACTTCAAGCTATGTCACACTCCTAATGATGTCTCCGTTTCTCGAACCACCATGGCCTGACTTTTTCCAAGGAACACGCGTGCGACGACAATGGGAATATCTGTTGCAGATTGACCTGGTCGCGATTGAGCCTTGACGTCAGGCCAGTCAGGATTGAACGTCATTGTACAGGATCACGTTTCTTTCAATCCAGCGCGTTCAAGCTGAACCGTAAATCGCAAACAGTTGCCCCTTATGCGACAACACTCAACGGATGTCAAGGGCTGACGCTAAAGAAAACCATGCTTGACTTGCGCACAGATTCGTTCGCACACAGACAGCTATACACTACACTTTCAAGAGAGACAAAGAGGAAAAGACAACAGCAAATGTAGTATATTATATAACAGTAGCGCCCAGACTATTTCAAGACACTCTGGTGATGCATTCCTACTTGATCGGAAGTTAGCTTTTGTTCGTATCGGCAGACACGTTGTAAAATGACTTGCCTGTCTTTACATGCCACAGAAGCTTGTGGCTACCTGGGTGGCGGTAGCAGTGACCTTGCCCGCAGCAACACCAGTGTTATCCGTCAACGTGTTAAATGCCTCCAAAGACAGATTGTATGTGTACGCTGTATCGACAGCAGTGATATAGATGCTCTCAAGTGTTCCAGTGGGAGTGGTGTACTCCAAGTTCCAGCAGGTACCGCACAGCGGGGAATTCCAGGTGAGCTCAGGAATACCCCCAATGTTGGGGAAAGACGGGAGAGAGCCGAAAGTGGTTTAGCCTTTCGTCAACAGGCCGTAGCCACCGTCAGAGCAGGCGACTTGGGAGAGGGAGGTGGCTGCATTGTCATAAAAGCTGTCGTATGTCACATTGACCTGCGTCGCAAACGCGGGCAGAGCAAATGCAGAAAGAAGAGCGACAGCGGAAGAAAGCTTCATTGCACAGACAAGTGATTTGGAGCTTGACTTATTTGAAGACTAGATTGTCAACGACTGACCTCTGGAAGTTGGCCTGGCTTTATAGTCCACGCCCGTCGACAAATGGAGCGCGCGTAGCCAGAATTTTGACCTAGCTTACCACCTGCGCAGCAGGACGAAATGCAGCTAGACCGCAAAGGGCTTGAAGGTCAGTAGTGGACTCAAGTGCCCGATGACAGTTGTCAATTCTTGTGCCTGTAAACCTGTGGGTAGGACATGTAGCGGGACATGAAGACCGTTTAAAACTCAAACTCAAATACGGTGACCTGGGTGCTGGAGACGACGGTGTCTGAACTCGCCTTAGGGGTTTTGACATAATTCCATCATTGACTGCACAGGTGTCTTCGGCCACCAACAGTACTGAGTTAACCACACTGTAAGTCTGCAGCCCTTGCCTACAAATGGACATCGCCAATTAAATGTGCCGTGAACAACTAGCGCCGTGCTGGGCGGACCATGCGGTGTGTTTCAAGGCCATGTTTGTCCATTTGTTGCCCAATTGTCCCTGACAAAAGGAAGACAGCACAAGAAATGAATATAAATCTGCTCATGAGCATTTGGCGGAAAACTGATGAGCTTCGAAATCAAGAGGGTCGGGAACTTGGTGATGAAAATGCATTATGAGTTCAAACGTGCCTCTGTGTAAGCCTGGTGGCTTACGTACGCCTACACATACGGTTCATTGCATCGTAGACACCTCTTTCCTGAGCTTGTACCTTACCGTCGTCGTCGTCGTCCCGCAATCCAGAACGTGGTTCTATTTTGTTTCGTGTGTCCCTTCAGTGTGTCTCGTTCTTCTGTAAGGTAAATACTTGACCTTTGTCCGTCTGAGTGGTGGACGAAGCGAAATGAGAGATGTAAATTGTGTGGCACTTCGTGTTTCTTTTGACATGGCCTTCTAGCTTTAGGAACAGCCAACTGGGTCTGCCGGTTGGCTTGAAGTATTGAGCATAGGAATTCATATAGGAATTCATCAAAGATCAACTGAGAGCATGGACGACCTCGGGCTATTTCCAGTGCAAATAGGCTGGTGGATCAGCCGGCGGCGCTCCGGTGGTATGACAGGACGCTGTAGACTTTTTCGCCATGTCGACCCAGTAGTTCAGACCATAACATTATTATTAGTTAAGTGTCTGCTCTGATAATGGCACCAACCTACTTCGTATCCGGATGTCAGCGCTGGAAATGACATGGATATGTAGTAAGAACGAACGAGGTTTCGCACCTCCGTCAATCCTATCATCGTCACGTCACCCCCCATGCCACCGGAGATGCGGAGGGCATCATGTTTTTGCCTCGAACACGCTTGAAAATGCCCGCCGGACCGGCATCGAGGGGGTCGAGGGTGATATCACGAAGGATCTTCACTTGCCTCGAGCAGACTGCAAGCGGAGAACTTGTATATTATAAGCGCCCTGTAAGCGGGTTATGGTCGCACGGCAAACTCTGACCAACAGAGCAAGTCTGGGACTGTTTGACTCTTCTTACTTCACGATCATCAACGATGTCATGAATTGCTTATTGTGTGTGACTCATGATGGTGACCAGTAAGTTAATAGACATACAGACATAGTACAGGTGCGGGGACGGTTAATAGAAACTACTTAGCGAATGAAATTGGATGCGTTGGGAAGCAGATGAATCTTGTCATTTCAGTCTGGATGACGGATCAGTGTGGTAGACTGTTGGAACAGCGGACAAGTGCAAGAAATAGGCAGAAGCAGTCCCAACGACGACTCCTCCCAAGCCTTAAGGCCTGATACTCTCCCCCGTACAGGGAAGAGGGAGCACCGCCCCGCCTGTTGCAATTCTGTCATAAGCCAGAATCGCCTCCTCATGCAAGGAGTCGTGCAATAGACGGTCGGGACTGCGTACAAGCAGACATTCCCCAAAATGAAGCAGCCCCAGCGACGACTCCTCCCAAGCCTTAAGGCCTGATACTCTCCCCCGTACAGGGAAGAGGGAGCACCGCTCCGCCTGTTGCAATTCTGTCATAAGCCAGAATCGCCTCCTCATGCAAGGAGTCGTGCAATAGACGGTCGGGACTGCGTACAAGCAGACATTCCCCAAAATGAAGCAGCCCCAGCGACAACTCCTCCCAAGCCTTAAGGCCTGATACTCTCCCCCGTACAGGGAAGAGGGAGCGCCGCCCAGCCTGTTGCAATTCTGTCATAAGCCAGAATCGCCTCCTCATGCAAGGAGTCGTGCAATAGACGGTCGGGACTGCGTACAAGCAGACATTCCCCAAAATGAAGCAGCCCCAGCGACGACTCCTCCCAAGCCTTAAGGCCTGATACTCTCCCCCGTACAGGGAAGAGGGAGCGCCTGCCCAGCCTGTTGCAATTCTGTCATAAGCCAGAATCGCCTCCTCATGCAAGGAGTCGTGCAATAGACGGTCGGGACTGCGTACAAGCAGACATTCCCCAAAATGAAGCAGCCCCAGCGACGACTCCTCCCAAGCCTTAAGGCCTGATACTCTCCCCCGTACAGGGAAGAGGGAGCGCCGCCCCGCCTATCGCAACTCTGTCATAAGCCAGAATCGCCTCCTCATGCAAGGAGTCGCGCAATAGACGGTTAGGACTGCATACAAGCTCAGAAATCCCCCAGAACCCAAGAGGCGGCAGTCCAACAAGGACATGCACAGCCCAAACAGACCAAAGACAGAGCCGGCTAAGATGAAAGGCGGAGGCAGTAAACAAGGCCGGAAAAAGAAAGAGACGCACCAAAGAGATAGAGTATAGCAGGAGGGATAATTCAGCAACTACTCCTCTCAGGCGTTACAGCCCAAGAATACTCTGCCTTGTGAAAGGCACAGGGAGTGCCGCCCCATCCAAGACAGAGACGGCTAAGATGAAAGAGGCGGAGGCAGTAGACAAGACCAGAAAAAGAAAGAGACGCACCAAAGAGACAAAGCATCTAGCGCGACTCTTGATTAAGCAAGAAACGCCTCCCATTACAAGAAGGCGCGTGTCAGACAGTCGGATGAAGGAGAGTAAAGGGTAGTTGAATGAAGAAGAGTAAAGACAGACAAAGACAGACAAAAGACAAAAGATAAGACGAAAATCAACCGCAGACAAATAAGTATAAATACAACGGGTGCGAATAACCTTTGAGCAAACACAACGCGGTACAAATAAACTTCGTGTGAAAAATTGACAGTCCTGCCGGCAAGATTTGCGGTCTTCGCTTAGACTGCAAACGTGACACGCAATGACAATATATTGACTGGCTGTTGATGAATGGGACGAATCAAACTTACTTGTTGTCAACAACCGTGGAATCCGCGTGAAGTATTGGGGGAGAATTCTACAAGAAGGGAAAAGGTGTCAAGACTACTGCTTGGGATGTCTTCTGAGATGCCATGGCCGGGTAGAATAAGTCGTAACGGATGTTAGAAAATATCGTCGATTTTTTGGAGTAAACAGCGAGTTCTGAAGGGAATGGGGGTCAGGAATAATCAACAAGGCAATCCCCGAGAGTGCATACCGATGTGCCCGAAAATGTCGTTGACAAACGAGTTCAGGATGACCATGACCTTGTTGGAGATACCCGTACCAGGTGCACCCGCCTCAACACCACGACAAACGTTAGACCTGCAATGAAGAAGAAGTAGAGGAGGGCATACTAATGCCCTCAAAGGTATCATTGACGAACGAGTTCGGGATGGCCATGACCTTGATTGTTGATGCGCTCGAAGAATTCATTGACAAACGAGCTCAGGATGGCCATGACCTCGTTGGGTACACCTGCCTCGACACTGCGACCAAGGTTAGACCCGTGATGAAGAAGTAGAGGTCGGGCATACCGATGTGCTCGAAGATATCGTTGACAAATGAGTCCAGGATGGCCATGGCCTTGTTGGAGATCCCCATATCAGGGTGCACATGGCCTCAATATAGAGTTTCCGCGAGCCTCAGACATGTTCTTCGAAAGTAAGACCAAACTAGGTTTACAGGGAACCCGAGTGAACAAACGCATAAAGCGTACAAAAACTGTAACTACAATCCGAACATTTAAGGTTCAGCCACAACTATAACGTTTCGGCACTTTCCGGGTCGAGCCCGCCGACACTCGTTGGCCTTGTCAGTGGTCTTTGCAGGTGCCTTGGAGGCAGTTGAGACTCTGGTTTAGGCGCCATTTGATGATCTAGTGGGCAGGAGACGAAGTCTCGGGTGGGGTGGGTGCTGAAAAGCTGATGAGGGTAAATGATGGACGCACGAGCAGAACGAAACACGATCCTGTGCAATACGTATCTCGTCTTCTTGTTTCGACTGTCAGAATTGAGGGAAAAGTGAAATCAGGATGAGAAAAACATAAGAGACAGCCTACGTGAATTACAAGTAAATGACAACACTGTGGCTGTTGGTAAGTGTCAGTGATGAAAGTGGATATATTAGCGGCATCATCGAGACCAGCGAAAATGAGTGTATAAGTGGCGATGGAAAGAATAATGCAACATTGACCACGATGCACCCAATGAGTCGCCTTCACGAGACAGCCGGTGATGTAAATGCAACCATCTTATGCTTCGATGGCGGCGGTATGGGCACAGGCTCGTGTTTTGAATACCCGCGTGAACAGTGGGAACGTGCCTCCCACAGGTCGTTGATGCCCATGACGAGGAGCACACTGGATATAATTTAAGATCAGTAGGCTGAAGAGCACGGCTGCTATGCATGGAGGAGACAAGAGTTGAACGAGAAGAGGAGGTACTCACTTGCTAGGTAGTGTATTATGTGTACACAGCGGCGGCAGTACCGTGTACAGGACTGTAAATCTGAGGACCGTCGGTCTACGGCACATCGGCGCGGCGTGTTTTTTTGGCAAGAGGGAAAAATATGCTAATATACTTGATTCTGAAAGGTCCAAGAACAATGGCGGGTAAAACGACTTAACGGCTGTTCACAAGATATTTCGAAACTTCCCGCGCAAGCATAACTGAACACTATGTTTGAGCTTTATTGCAACGCATTGCACGTCTCCAGACAATTGATTCAAATAAGTCTCAGGAAAACAGCATTGGCAACCACTGCGTATGTATACATTCATGTAGGTAATTGGCCGATTTGGACACGCAGCACATAAGATGCGGCAGTTCAATGGCAGTATGCTATCACAAGAGAACTTCCTGCGTCCGTCCAGCCTCTTTTCTGGCCTCAATTGCAACGACTCTTTGAACAAATTCACGAAATGCTGACTGCAGGGCATCGGATACTTCTTCTCCGGTCGGTGGACTCAAAGCCTGTATGACTTCAACATACTCGTCGATGCTCCGAGCATGCTCCGCTGAGAAGTCTGATTTCATCGCGTATTCATACCTCTCCAGGGACAAGTGGTTTGTATATTCGAAAAACTGGTCCACAGCCATTTGCTGCTCACTGGTGATGGTTTCGTGTCGAGACACAGGGGCACCGGCTCGCGCATGAGTTTCAGGAGAACGACGATTGGTACAAGCCTCTGGTGTCTGGTCTGCATGGCTGTTGCGCTCTGCCTGTTGATTAGAGGAAGCAGAACCTTGCGAAGCATCTTCCCGTCGAATGCCCGCATCACCTGTGGATTGACCTAAAGGCATAGACGAGCATTAGAAGTCAGAGCAGGTTTGACGATGAAAGAAAATCTCACCGGGGCCCTCAGATATTGGTTCTACACCGCGATCGGGCTCTGGTGTGTGAGCGTCATCTTCCTCCTGCATTTCCATATCTGGTCCAGAAGGACCTAACAGCGTTCAGACTGGCTAGTGTTGTAACCCATAATGACTTCTGCTTACCAGCGGTGCCTGCAGCACCGGCGTCATCCCCAACAACCTCCACACGCCCTTGCGCCTCCCTGGTTCCGCCCTCTCGAATGCCCACATCGCCTGTGGATTGACCCAAAGGCATAGACGAACATTACCAGTCAGAGCAGGTTTAACGGTGAAAGAAAATCTCACCAGCGGTGCCTGCAGCACCTTCGTCATTCTCAACAACGTCCATACGCCCCTGCGCCTTTTCGGTTGTCTTGTCTGTGAACATCGAGTGAAGTGAATGGATATATCAATAACTCAGACAAGCACTGACTCTTTCGTGTCTTGTTCCACTGTGGCCCCGCTGCTTTCAACACCTCTGTTACCTTCTTTCCCAACACTATCTCTGAAATAATCCATGGCCAGCCCGACTCGTACTTCTTCTCGGTGACTCTCGTTAAGGCCGACCATAGAACGTCATCTTTCTCGTCCCAAGGGTCCTCTGGGTTCATCTCGTGGCGGCGAACATAACCTTCCAGGACCAAACGAGCCTCGAACGTATCAAAGACGTTTTTGTGGTCTGGAAAAGAATGGCGGATGTGAGGGACAATGTGAAAGGCGGCGATTACATACTTTTTTCTTCTGAGGTGCTAGAGGCAGCATGTCGAAGACGCAAGTGGTTTCGCATCAAGTCCACCACAAATTCTCTCCAAGTCATCTCTCCAAGCCAAAGCTGCATGGCAAGATAATGAATCTGTTCCAGGTTGGGGTCGTCGGTAACAATATTGAACAAGGCGTCCAGATCTTGTATGAACTCCTTGATATCTGTGTAAGGCGGGTCTTCCTTGAGGACACAGTACAACAAGTCGATAGGATTATCCCAATGGGTTGTTGCCTGCAAGATAAATATTGTCCAGCAGCAGACGCAACAGTCAAATATCTACCACATCACCTCGAGCCACCCAACTCCAGTGTTTGACGCTCCAAAAATATGGACGAGGTTGGTGTCCCTCGTGCCATCGCTTCGGGAGCTTTGCCTTCTGGTCGTATTGAGTCTGAAAATAATAATCCTCCGACTTCAACGCTGCGAGGGCCTGAGGTTTCAAGGTATCTCGGAATATCTCCGCCAGTCCATCGATCTCGCCGTCAATCCATTCCGCTGTGTCTTCAGGTGGCGACAACAACCCCTTGCCCTCATCAGCGATAGTCCAATCCCCTTCTATATTTCTATAGTTTAATAGTGTAGGAACGCGACCACGCGAGACGAACTCACCGAAAAAAACTCGGTTTTCCGGTTTGATGGGATCTGCATTTAGGAATTTGAGGTCCTTAGAAGGGACCTGCTCGTAAGAAAGGTTGAACCAGTCACGACACGATCGAATCTTCCATTCGTCAAGAGTAATGACCCTCTCTTGACCAGACGGTTCAGTGTCATGCCAGCCAACCAATTCTAGAACGGCGTGCAACCTAGCCAGCATGTGTTGCGCCACCAGCGTGCCGGTGGTGCGACGCAACATCCCAGCCTTCTGCTTCTGGGACTGCCTCCTAGCATGTTCCTCCTCCTCCGCCCACAGTCTCCAGATGTTGGTGTACACCACTATATTGTAAGACAACTCCAACCATACCGCCTCGTATCGCATGGGGAGCGGGATGTACCCTCTGAGTACCTTGTCCTCCATCACAGCCACACGGCAGATTTCGACCCTCTCCCCCGACAAGCTGTCGATGACTTCTGTCTCTTCCGGCTGGAGGTAAGCCACTGATTTAAATGTCTCGTCCATGACGCACTCGGCGTTCACTGTGGGGATTATAAAAGATGTAATGGGATGTTCCAGTAACACTGTTCCAGCTGGACGCTTTCCGCCTGTGGTAGGATTGCCTGGAAATTCGCCATTTGCTGCATCAACGTGTTTTTGAAAAGAGTCGGGAAAGGTTACCTGCGATGTTGACTGATGCCATTGTTGATAATGAGCCAAAATGGAGGGTTGACGAAATACTCAGGTACAAAATGGGAACTGGGAGATCCCAAAGAATGGGCGGCTATATAACGCCTGAAACGCGTATGTCCGTGTTTGTCCAGCTTCTCCATGCGGCTGATGCGGCCTGGATCCATTTCCTCGTACCATACTTCATTATTACGCTGCCCACCGACCTTTGCGGTTCCCAAAAGATGGCGATAGCATGGGCATCATTCAAGAAGGCCGATATTGATCTTCATCAAGTTGTTACCTCGGAAGAGTGTCCAGAAAACAAACACACCGTGGAACCTGTGGCGGTCGGAGGAAGAATGGCTGATATCAATATCCCAATCCAAGTTGATGTCGAACCTTCCAGTGAGAATAGTGAGACTCGTGTCAGTATTAAATCTCCGTACATGGTGGTCCTTCTTGGGGCTTGGGGTTGCCTTAGTCGTGCCTGGTCCCATCAACGATATCCATAGCTTTTCCGCTTCATTAATCCAGCAATAGGTGTATGGCAGGTGCGCACACATTGCGTCATATCGCGACACTCATCGGAAATTCAGTGTTTAGAGTTACGCACCCGTAGCGATCAACCACGCAGAAAACATGTAGGTATTTGCTGAGATAGGCGATCGTCTGCGATGTTTGTTTCAGAGAAGCCGTCGCCGCCACCGACGTATCAATCATAAGTTAAGTTGATTCGACGCGTTGAAGCTTTGTCGTTTCACCAAGGACAAGGATAATATCTATAGGCCATATGCGTAAAAATATCAATGTGCCGCGAAACGCGAATTTTTCCGCAATCGCGCGCCAATTCGGTAAAATACGAAACTGATGATCAGAAACGAGGGTCAATGTTGCATACCACTTGTTATGTGTTTGACTCACGGTAATGGCGCCATGATTGTTGCGAGGCCGGCCAGAAGAGCGGTGGCACCAACAGTCCCCAGACTATTATACATGGCTCCCGCGAATAACGGAAATGCGGCGGCAAATGCTGACCGCAATGCACTATTACTTGCCATAGCAGAGGCAGCGATTGGGCGGTATGCAGCAACAAGGTTAAGGGTATTCCTAGAATAGTCAGGACTTACACCGAGTGTCAATGGGTTACATTGCCCTTACCAGGAGTCTAAAAGCAGTGCCATTCGGTCGAATAGAAGTAATTCTGGAAAAAGTGTCACATCATTACTTGGAATGGAACGGAAGTGATCCCTGATGACTTACGAAACGGTGTGTAGCAACTGATGAGGATAGCAGAAAAAAGAGTGCCTTCCCGTCTATCCAAAGGAGAATAAATCTTTGGCTCCCCAGTCGACTCCCGCAGTCTGTCGAGCTGATCAATCTATCACGCAAAGATGACATAAAAGAGGTCATGCATTCCTACCTTTTTGCCTTCTTCTTCAGGATCACCGGGACGTACGTCTCAGGAACAAACTAAATTCAACCCCTAAGTAAATCCATCTCGCCAAAAAAAAACGACGCACCATAACCAACATCAGCAACTCTACGAAAATCCAGCATAACTGCACGCGATACGTCCATTCCCAGTATAGGTGCTGTCAGAACAATGTCAAACAAGGATCAAGGATCAGGCCAACGAGTCTGGCCTGATTGATGAATCTATGTCATCATGTCATATCAGAGACAGTGCTGCCAAGGATCGTGAAGAATGTACCCAGAAATCAAGGGACCAACCACTGGTCCGATAAATGGAGATCTTCAAGATGATCAGTCACTTCATAATACAATTTAGCTGCTAGCGTTGTCCAAGTAAGCCTACATGGTATACACAGGCCATTGGACTTGGCACATGATTCAGCAGAATATCGAACAGAGCACAAATCCAAGGGCTTACTTTGCAATGCTCGAATCCAGAAACATATCGCTTACACTACCTCCGGCTACACTCAAAAAGGCTGATCCGCAAAATCCAGTGATAAGGCGAAAGACCAAGAAAACAGCTGTTGTTCTGTTGTAGATCCGTCGTCCATTCCGGGAGCAAATGTACTCACCGATGTTGGGAGCAAACACCACGGGGAATGTGAAGATGAAAAACAACGCATAAGATATTTCGTATACAGCATTTCGGCCTGCTCGACTCCTTAAAAGTAAGCTTTTGGATCAAAATTTTGGACGTACCATACACTTCAGACAATGGGCCAACGAGGAGCGGTCCAGTTCCAAGACCTGTCACAAATATGCTAATTCCGAGGATAGTCACTTCATGTGAGACATGGAACGTTTGTGCGGCACCCTGTTCTGTGAACGCAGCCTGGAGCGCGATCAGTCCTGACCAAAATGAGAGATAAAATGACTCGCAATCGAAGAAGCACACGTCACACATAGAGAGGCGGAACTGATGATAAGGACCGCGAGCCACCGTCTGAACGAGGACATGTTCTGTGGATTATCCTCTGGTTCAAGGACGACGAGGAGAGGACGCAAGTCTCTGGCACGAACCAGACGGTACCAATCAAATCGACCACAACAAAAGAAGCCTCCGTGCTCAGCAGGGCCAGTATGAAATTGCCGAATAAACTGCATAAAAATCAGGCACAGTTGTATGTGATACACAACCATATAACATTAATGATCACTTTTGTGGGGTAAAGAGACCGACCTGTTCGATGCGATCTGGAAAATGGAAATGGAACACAGCGCATGCTTAAGATCCGACTTTGTTTTAGTAAGCAAATTTCATATGCGTCAACTCCTGCAACACAAGACTGTAAATTTATCAGACGGTTCACTAAGTAAATGGAACAAAAGTAAGCTTGAGTACGGCAAATGTGAAAGATAGACTTTTAGGTCAGGTACTCGACGGCACGGGCACAGATAACCAACAGCTGCTCAACGTCTTGCCCGGAACCAACTTCGTAGAGTTAGCGGGTTGCTCGAATGTCAGCGACTTGTTGCAACGCCTGTTTGTACATGCAAAGGCATATACCCCCCCCTTGACGGCAGATAGCCAAGAATCGACACATCCACAGCCTGGACATTGGACAGGCAAATATTGCCCCCAAGGCCGATGGTCGCAATGCGCCCAGACAAATTTCAGAATGGTCAGTCCTTCGTCCTGCTTTCCCAGCGTCATCAAAAGGATGTCTGTGTGTCGACCAAGCTTGTACGACTGGCTAAGCATGTGACGAAAAGATACAGAGATCGAGAAACGTTCGATTAGAACTTGCTCGACGAATGCGAGAAGCAGGTGAGACGTGAAACTCGGCTGGAATCGCACAGCGGTGAAGGCGATGCTGGCAGAGATGCGATGGCTTCGTTTTCTTAAGCCACTGCTTGAAATGAACGTGAACAGAAAAAGACGTACGCAATGAGTGCTTTCTGCAATGCCGCGAAGGATGTAGCGTTGTTCACCATCCCGCCGCAGGAAAAAAGCCACAAGTATGACTCTTTAGCACGGTCGATGGCGACCTGCCATGGCTTAAGGATGATATTCATAAACTAAGCAAAGATCAGTACTTGAAGTTGAACGAATGGAAATGTACTAACGTTCCGCACCTCGCCAGCAATGTACTTCCCTTCGAGAAACCCAGCAAACGGGTCGCCACTCTCGTTGTCTGTGTGATTAGTGATCCCAATCACAAGGCGCGCCCAAGAGCGCTGCTTCAAAAGCACGTGCAAATGTTTCTCAGCGGTGCTTTGATAGCTGGTGGCTTTCTCGCCCGTCGCAATGTCGAACTCTACTTCGCAGAATTCGATACCACCTCGGGGAAAGTAGGGCCTAAGGAAATTGTACGCAATAGCAAAGGGCGAGCCGCCAGTGTCGCAATCCACCAGTTTAAGGTGGACGAAGAGAACGGGAGCGGAGGATATCTGAGCGCGCTGGGAGATTTCGAGTGTAGCCACAATGGGAAGGAATTCGGAAAGGACTGGCCGGCCGTGCTTGTAGAAACCCTGGAAAATACATTAATATATATTAAAATGAACAAAGTAACGTTGGAACACTTACAAAATATGGCATGTGTTGTGGCCCGTTCTTTTGTTGCTGGGCGATATGACAACAGATGCACACGAACGTGACATCGGTGTGCATGATTGCCCGTTGGGAACCTCGAGGAATATCCATGCAATTCATGCAAGTCACACGAGGGCATCGGTTGCAGCAGAACAATGAGCCCGCATCCGCAGATCCGTCCCGGCAAACAATACAATACTTTGTAGATTGTATGTCAGTGACAATTTGATCTGGAGTTTTCAAACGCACCTCATTATGCTTGAACTCATCGCAGACGTCCATGGATTGAGCTTCCACATGTTGTGACTCGTCCACATGCGACCTGAGTTCGACGCGGGGGGCCGCTCCTCCATTGGACTTCTTTGCGGTGATTTTTGTGGCCGGCATGATAGAACACTATGTGGATGGGACGATTTTTGAACGAGGTTGTGGGCAAGAATGGGCGCGTATGTACCCTAAAATTTTAACAACGGCAGCCCACAAACAACAATACACAATATTGAACCCCGCGTTACAGGATATGCACGAGTCAGCATTGTCGGCTAAGCCGCGAGGTGTGGACGTTCTAACCGGACTTTGAAACGGTGTGGTCCACATTTGATCAGCACAGTCCACTAACGCGTTGTCTTCTTCACTATTTCCTTCATTTAATGTGTTCCTTTGTTTGTTCAGTCGTTCATTTTGTTTTATTCCACAAGACACTTAAATAACCCATTGCATAGCGTCCTGTGGAATATATGACTAGTAGTAGCTCTCCCACCCAAGATCCATCACTGTTGCCGCATTCACGCATTTAAAGGGGAAGCGTTTCTTTATTTGTTCACCTTACTTGTCTGAAACCCATACCTTTGGCAGGATACGTGACTGATTGATTACAAATGTCGCTCTTGGCACGCAGGCGGATGTTATGGTCAGGTCAGCAGTTGGTACTTTGAATTTTTGCCTGCTTTCGCAAGACAAAGTCGCATTGTTTTCCCTTCTGGTCTCTTATCGTTGTCGTTGATTCATTCATTTTCAGTCTTATGTCGTTCATGCTGGCAATGGCCCCTGCGTTGAGCTCACTTGCCAACCACACCGTCAACTCTGGCGACCTCGTCGACCTCATTTCCTCGTCAGCTTCTGCAACGGTATATCCCAACGACGATGCAATTGTCACTGTCCTCAACTTGCGCATTTTACCATATGCAAGAATGGCCACCACCAACATGCTCGCCGTCGACCCATTCAAAACATGACTAGTAGCTCTCTCATACCCCCGCCCAAGGATCCGTCACAGTTGCCGCATTCACACATTGAAAAGGAAAGCGTTTCGTTATTGGCCCACCTTACTTGTCTGAAACCCACACCTTTGCAGGATACATGGCTGATTGATTACAAATGTCGCTCTTGGCACGCGGGCGGATGATAAGGTCAGGTCAGCAGTTGGCACTTACTTTGAACCTTTGCTTGATTCCGCAAGACAAGGTTGAATTGTTTTTCCCTTCTGGTTTCTCTTTTCGTTGTCGTTCATTCATTCATTCATTCATTCACTTTCAGTCTTTTGTCGTTCATGTCAGGGCCAGCAATGGCCTCTGCGTTGGGCTCGCTTGCCGACCACGCTGTCAACTCTGGCGACCTCGTCACCTTCTGCAACGGTATATCCCAACGACGATGCAATTGTCACCGTCCTCAACTCGCGAATTTTACCGTATGCAAGAATCGCCACCACCAACATGCTCGCTGTCAACCCGTTCAAAACACTTGCCAATGTCAGCGACATCAGTGTCAATGAGTACGGGCGTTGGTGCTACAAGGACACCAGCCTGCCATTTGCGAATTCTTGGTTGCTCCAATCGCAGCTTGGCGAGTTTGCAGCGCAAATGTACCTACTTATGCGCCGGCGGAACCAGTTTCATACCTGGTTCCTACGCTACATTGTCTGTGATCGTCTACTTACTAACCGTGTAAATAACAGAGGTATCACCGGCTCAGGCTGGTCGTACAGTACTCGCCTCCCAGTTGACCATCAACTTTGCGGATGAGGCCATGCAGTCTTACATGCTTCGCAATATGTTTGAGGACTGGATTGGATACAACGGCCGCGTCATGGACGGCGGTCCTCTCCCATCGATATCTACTATGGACATCTCTGCTTGCACCGAACTGCTTCGGGGTGCTCTTGTGTCGGAGCGCTCCACCACGAAGGTGGGGGGCATGCTTTGCGTGGTTGACAAGCCACGCTCCTCATTCAAGTCTGGAAAGGCAAGAAGAAAAGACCAAGATATGCTGCAGGATCCGATCTCCAAGTGTGGATCTCACGCGTCCTTTGTGGCGAGCCCGTCCCAGATTGGTGCAAGTGAGAATTCGAACTTTTTTTGGCATCAGCCATTAAGCCAGGAATTGTTCGTACGGCGTCATGCACTTCGTTGAGAAGGACTCCGCCCACTTGATTCTGCATTTGTCACCCTCCTCCTTAACTCCTGTGATGCATTCTTGTTGAAGCGTGTTGCTGGTCCTTCTCTTGCAGCGGACAGACGTTCCAAGGACGAGGCAATCATTGTACAGGCACAAGTATCCTATTCGCCATTCCATCGTTACGGTTCGGACGAGTGTTTGTCGAATGATTCGCCTTGAGACATAGCACGGAACGTTAGTATAGGTGACGGTTTTCACATACTTACATAATTGTACCCTTAGGTACTTCAAATGCAGTTGCATCTACAATGAGGCGATATTACCAAACTATACAGTACCAAAACCGAAAATAAATAGGTTCGCAATCTAGAGAGCCGAATTGTTGTTTTTTCTTTCCTTCATGCAGCAACGAGGGGATGAATCCAACCGCCTGAGGACCGCCCTGACCACTAAGATCGTTGAAGTGCTGAACGGTTCTTCCACTGTTCGGGTTCTCAAACACGGGGTTGTTGACTCTCGCCTCCTCCAGAAAGCCAGGTAAGTCTTGTCCAACTGAAATATTCAGAGACTGTTGAGCGGATTGAATGCTTCATTTATACAGGATGAGGATCGCCCTGGAGCTGTCATCATGCTTGGATTCAGAAATTGAAACGCCTGACTGCGTCAATTCGGTCTCGGACGCCGAAATACAACGAGCAGCACTTACGATTGCACATGCTATGGTGAACCCGCGTGAGCGTTGACCTCTTTGAGAACCAAGGGCAAGCAGCTAAATGTGAACCGGGAAAAAGACTATGTGAATTGGGATGCAGATCGGTATGGAGACTCAGTCAAGTTGTCTCCTCCCAACCTTAAGGGGTTGCCTACTGGCGAACCGGAGAGACTGCAGAAATACTTTGACAGGGCTGACTTGGGAAAGATTTCAGAACCTGCCACTATCGTGGACAAGCACGGTATGCTTCTGACAATTTATTTACCCAACATCTTGTCACCATCTCGAATCGTGCGTTTATTGACCATCTGATTCTCGTCCTGCTGATTCAGTGCGTAGAATCACGTCAATACAGCGACTAAAGGGCTGCGCAAACAACTTCTTCGATCCCTCCCACCCACATCAGCCGACAAAGTTCCTTGGCGATCAACAGGCTTTTGTGCACCTCAGGGCGGGGGAGAATTTGGGGCTGGCAGAATAACAATATCTCCGGCATATTTCATGCAGAGGCAAGAGGTATTCTTATTTGCCTTGACTTTCCTTGTCTTCATTGAATGGACATCTGAAACAGAGGATTCAAGATCCACTGGTGACATCAGCATCATACTCCTCTCCAGAGGTGCAGGCCTGGCTTGCCGCCTTGTCAACTACTGAATTCTTCTGGAATGCTATAACAGCCGCTGTAGCTCCAGGTTTATTTGAAGCCGGCTCAGCGGCAATATTGGGCGCACTACGTGAAGTGTCTTCAAAGTCAAAGAAATCACCTGCAGTGTCACAATGGCCCTCCATATTTTCTGGATTAGAAATTATTGCGAATCGGGTGACCCCAAGCCATCGGGATGGTGGCGGTGCACCTCCTTTGCACGATCTTCTAGTCAGTCTGGGCATTGGCCACACTGCGACGATAAAATTAGCGGACGTGCAGGCTGAGCTGGATTATTTTCCCGGCACCATGCTTTACATTTCAGGCATAATTCTGGAGCATTCAGTTGGACCTTGGGTTGATGGAGAACGTTTTGTAGTCGCTCATTTCATGAAGGACAAAGTTCATGACAGAGTGGGGGTGAAAAGACCCAACTTTCCCATGCAAAGTTTTTTTTTGGAGATGATAACAGAAAAGGTCCGCAGGAGTTCCAAGAAGTCTAGACGCCGACGAGAAAGTTAGTTGATAACTCAGTGCCATACCTGTTCTTGTGTACATAAACACAAGGGAATCTACCATCATTTCACGTCGGTCCCTCCATTTTCACTAGAGACACAATACTCACAGTTCAAACAACCAATGGAGAGTACGCATAGGGTTCCGGTCCACAGGCTCTCAACGGCGGCTTAGATGCAGCCTTGACAGCCTCTAATCTTGCCGAGTTGGCACCGGTGTACTCTCCGCCAGCCTCGTCCAGTTCCAAGGTCAGTCCATCCATCCGGAGTATGCTCGTGGTTGGAGCACAGGTTGTCCAGGCGATCCAGGGCGATCAGCTTGATGCTGTTCTCGGATTCTTTGATGACCAGATTAACAAAGCGCGAGGCGAGCGTTAAGGATCAAGTTTCGCAGACATGCATGCGGGACCTGATCCATAAACATACCTTTCACAGCGGCGGTTCCGCATGAGAGTGATGACGAATTCAATAATTCAAACATGCATCTGATATCGGCTGCAGGGCGACAAAAGTGAGGAGAAGTAGGATAATCCCAGTGAAGACAACTTACTCGAGGCTTCGCATCACTCTTACAATCCAACCTGATCATTTCTATGATTGTCATCTGCAAGAGCTCATCTAGACTCGTCGCGCAATGCGCCAGGAACGCAAATGATATGCGTGGTAGGAGGATAATATTCCTGCTGGAGCTTGCCATTTCAAAATACTGGACGCAAATGTGCCTGGTGAAAGTAAGGCACCATTTGAGCTGTTTGTTTCTGGAGGGCTTCATATATTGTAGGATTGGCATCAAGAGCGTGCACATGCGCTTTACAGGGAAGATCAAGGAGCATACCTGAGGGTTCCCCATTCATCGTTGCCACAATGATCGTGCGCAATGCGTCCAGTCTCTCTTCGTTCATCATTACCTTTCTCAAGAAGCTCCTGTGCAGATGGGCTCTCTGTGGTATCGAAGATATCGCTGCATAGCACGTTGCCTCTGCTGCCGCGAGGACCTAGATGATGTAACTGATGGTGAGTTTCAGCATTACTTTAGACGCATGCGCTGGTGTATTGATCGTGCAATATCGGTCATCATAGGTGTGGGCTTGATCATGTCAGGATTCTTTGGAAAGAATGAGTCTCAGTGTGCGGAAGTGCTAACACAGTACTAATATAATAGGGTGCCATCCACAGGCGGATGGCATGAACCCATTTACACGATGCAAACAGGCATCAAATGGAGGAACGGAGTCAGCGTTTGTCATACGGCATAACGTAACACTGCCTTATAAAGCGCAGAAGAGAATCCATCCGGGCTACCAGATGTCGAGCATAAGCCAGAGTTGCCTGCCACTACAGCGAGACAGTTCAGACCAGCTACAGGTGCAAAGCAAAAAGGGACAAAAAGCGCCGCCTCACTAGAAGAGTGCCCTATGAAGGAGCAAGCATTAGGGAGCGCAGGCAGGCAGGTGTGTGCTAGACCGATAAAGATCGCAAACAAGTGCAAGACAGAAATAGAATAAGACGGGAAATAAGGTGCAACCGTGTGCTCGCATGATAATGCCAGGGCCGGGGACTGAGGGCGATGCCGACCTGGTCCATATAGACTCCAAGATGGGGCATCCAAGCGGGTACGTTGCTATACGGAGCATGGCGCTTCTTTATAAGGTTCTTACCTGGAGACATGGCGACAAGCCGCCAAATCTGCGAACTATCACAAATAATACAACGGTTTTAGTGCAGGGGCGGGGATGGTTAATAGAA
This sequence comes from Suillus lakei, assembly GCA_016628065.1. Classification (NCBI taxonomy): domain Eukaryota; kingdom Fungi; phylum Basidiomycota; class Agaricomycetes; order Boletales; family Suillaceae; genus Suillus; species Suillus lakei. Next base: position 23,573 of record JABBWA010000540.1, read on the forward strand.
ACTACTTAGCGAATGAAATTGGATGCGTCGGGAAGTAGACAAGTCTTGTCATTTCAGCCTACATGACGGATCAGTGTGGTAAACTGTTGGAACAGCGGACAAGTGCGTGAAATAAGCAGAAGCAGCCCCAACGACAACTCCTCTCAAGCCTTAAGGCCTGATACTCTCCCCTGTACAGGGAAGAGGGAGCGTCGCCCCGCCTATAGCAATTCTGTCATAAGCCAGAATCGCCTCCTCATACAAGGAGTCGTGCAATAGACGGTTGGGACTGCGTACAAGCAGACATCCCCCAAAATGAAGCAGCCCCAGCAACAACTCCTCCCAAGCCTTAAGGCCTGATACTCTCCCCCGTACAGGGAAGAGGGAGCGCCGCCCCGCCTATTGCAACTCTGTCATAAGCCAGAATCGCCTCCTCATGCAAGGAGTCGTACAATAGACGGTTAGGGCTGCACACAAGCTCAGAAATCCCCCAGAACCCAAGAGGCGGCAGTCCAACAAGGACATGCACAGCCAGAAGAGAGAGGCGGCAGTCCAACAAGGACATGCACATCCAGAAGAGAGGGCCGTCAAGAGGGCAAAAGACTGGCCAGAAGAGAGGCGGCAGTCCAACAAGGACATGCACATCCAGAAGAGAGAGGCGGCAGTCCAACAAGGACATGCACTGCCAGAAGAGAGGCGGCAGTCCAACAAGGACATGCACATCCAGAAGAGAGCCGCAGTCCAACAAGGACATGCACATCCAGAAGAGAGCCGGCAGTCCAACAAGGACATGCACAGCCAGAAGAGAGAGGCGGCAGTCCAACAAGGACATGCACAGCCAGAAGAGAGAGCGGCAGTCCAACAAGGACATGCACATCCAGAAGAGAGAGGCGGCAGTCCAACAAGGACATGCACATCCAGAAGAGAGAGGCGGGCAGTCCAACAAGGACATGCACTGCAGATGGATCCAATCCGGTCCCAGCAGCGACCCCTCCCAGGCTTTGACAGCCCAAAAGTCTCGTCCAGTACAGGACTAAGGGGGTGCCGCCCTACCTAACGCGACTCTAGTGTAGACCAGAAGCGTCTCCCTGAACAGGAATCCGCGCGTTAGGCAGTTGGGTGGATGGAAGAAAGAGAGAAGAGAAAAGATAATCGATGAACATCAACCAAGACCAAATAGACACAAATACAACAGATACAAACAAACGCGTCGCGTATATGAGATAAACAATACAATCATGTGATCTGTAATCGCATATTGGAAGGACAAGTCCACAACCCTTTAAAATTGCGGTGACAAACGACACCACCTCATGGTAAGTCGGTCCACAATACCGACTACACGTTGTAACCCGGGGTTCGATATTTTTGTTAAGATCGAGTGCATTAGTCTGATCGGACCGGAGGCGCACGTTCTGTTCTTCGGATCACGAACTGCATCCGAATCTGGAGGTATATATCAGGTTGATGAGCTCACGGGAAACTTTTTTTTTCCTCCTTTGATTCATTCTTCCGACATCATTCAACAATCCCGCGGCTCCCAAACATGGCTCCTAAACGTGCTGCCAAGCCTGCAAAAGCGCCACGCAAAAGGGCCAAAGTTGGTGCCATCTTGAGCGGCATTTCACGCGCTGGTCCAGCAGATATGGACATGGGGAGTATGGTGCCTGGCCAAAGCGCACTTTCCGCCTCACTCAAGATATCCAGCATCTTTGATGATGATGAGGGCGAGGACATTATGTGCGTCACCACGCCTGCCGTCGTCCCTACAATCTCGGTTCCCACTGCACCTGCTGTCGCCCCTACAATCTCGGTTCCCACTGCACCTGCCGTTCCTCCTATTGCAACGGGCGCGCTCATTCCTCCTATTGCAACGGGCACGCTCATTCCTTCATCCAACGCTGTATCTGTCGGTTCGTTCTGCCACTTCTGTTGTGACTTGAGCGGTCCACCTTTCCAACATGAATGCATCAACTGCGGCGCCATCATGTGTGAGCAATTCCTACCACGGAGCAGTGGCTGCATTTATCTCGATACGGTGGAGGTCGGAAAAGAGGCCTTTCTATGCCCCGTGTGCTCAAGGACCGGCGAGGGCAAGGACGCCCCATTGCGTTATGCGTTTATTGGATTTGGGTGGCGAAAGAAAGTTAAGATGGCTTGGCCGATGGCCATCATCAACGTGAGCCTGGAGTCCATGAAGGATGACTATCTAGCTACCACAGTCAGGCTTGATGCGGAAAACCACTATCGATCGTTTCCCAACAATGTAAGTACAAAGAGCAGAACAATCCCGTCCAATCCTAACTGTACAAAAAAACTCGGCAGTTGTGGGTCTCGACTTTGCACATGCGAGGTGCTGCCCATCTCTCCGAGTCGAAAAAGCTCGCACCAGGGGTCGAATTCATCCAGCGCAACATACATGCTGGGTTCCCGCCGAACGTCTTCGTCGTCATCGACACACATTCCGATGAATTCACCGGGATGCTGCAGCACACTGGTGGACACAGCGGCGGCACCAGCACGTCAATCAAAGAAATCATGACTGCATACCTGGGACAGGAGTTTCGGAGTGCCATGCAGGCAGCATCCGTTGCTGCAAGGAGCGATGAGAGCATACGCAAAACAGTCAATGGAAACGACGTTTGGTGCGATCTCACTGCTCGTGCCAGAGGAGGATGGAAGGGACTCTTCATGGTCAGCTGTGGGCCTGCCATCAGGGTGAGCCACCACTTCGATGAAGTGAAAGGTGTGGTACAGAAGTAAGTACGTTGCTCGATGCATGGAGCCGTCACTCACCTAGCTTCAGCAATGATGTCGACTTCGTGGTGGCGTTCGGAGGTTCGGGGACATTGCCGTCCATGATATCCAATACCGTCCGCTCTTTTATTTCGGAAATTGGCGTGTTCGGCCGCAGCGATGTCTGGCCAGCGTTGTGCGAGATGCTGGCCTCCTCCAATGACATCTTGGACTACACTACAGTGGTGGTCATGTATGCGGACACCGTCAAGGGCCAGCGCGTCGTTGAATGTCGTCAGATCAGCAAGGACATTCCTGGAGTTCGTGCCTTTGGGTACGAGT
>JABBWA010000541.1:0-26620 GCA_016628065.1 Suillus lakei
TTCCCCAATTTGCCTTAGGACGGCACTTTCGTTCTCGCATCAGCCTGAACCAGGATTACAGTTCCCATACCATAAATTCAAAACATAAAACGTATTATAGAGTAAATTACACCGCATGTACTGTCCATCATAGGGCCACGCCCCAACGGACAATAACAAGGATTCAAAAAAAAAAAAAACAATTCGTTGGACATGTTGTGTCACAGGATAATTGGAAGGCAGTATTCTGCCTCGGCATTCATTTAAGAGCTCGTCATATGCCGCCTGTGCAAGCTGCAAGGGAGGAAATATGAGAGTTTGTTCCTTCAATGATTTGCATAAAACTCCACCTCAAATGGTTCTTCGGATCTACCTGAAATGCTTCCCCAAAACATAGGCACCTCTCTAATTTTCTTTCTAGCGCGTTGGCGGCGTGTAGACGCTTGGGATTTCTCGACCGCGATCTATTTCTTCTGCGGTCTTGTGGGTTGGAAAAGGTGATCCGGCGGGTGCGTATTTCACTTTTGTGCGTGCGCATGAACGCATATTTTCGTGTCCGGCAGGAGCTTCCTAGTTTATCCATCCGTACTGTGTACAAACAGCACTTCGGCCGTTCTGTAGTTCGTTGGCAATGACAGAGAGTAGGACTGGGTGATGATGCTAGCAGCTGTCGCGTGTGTTATCTTGTCATCTTTGGATGTCCTGTTCAAGCTTTCCGCGACGAGCCCAATAATGGGTACAAATTCTGTCTCTTGATTGAACTTCAAATTGTCGTCGACATTTCTGTCCACTAAGTTGGCCATACATTAGTGCTCCTACTCAAAACATAGTCAAGAAAGATACGGACGGTGGATGGCGAGGGTAGGAATACGCAGGAGAGGTCGGTCAACTTTGATGAGCTTTGATTGAAATGTCCCATCTTGTTGCGTGACCACGACTCTCCCACCAATGAGAGGTCCTGGTCAAGCCAGGAGTGCCAGATACCTCCACCATAAGTTTCTACTTCCGACTGGAGGCTACCCAATCTTCTCCGCACCTATGCGAACTTGAGAGATTTACAGATGAAGCATGGTAACTATAGAATCACCTTCAATTCGGGCTATCCCCGTGTGTAGCCACGATAGATAAGCCCGCGCCCTGCTTCCAGTTCGGTGGAATGGTAAAGCACTAGGGAGCTCTGATTGCTGGAATACAAATCAGAAACCGTAGAGTGTCTAATGAGTAGACTGACCGGGGTAAAGTAGTATTTCCCTCGGGGTCTTCTCCCACTTATCTGCTTCCCCTGACCTAAGCTGTTGCGTCGAGACATTAATTCGATGTCTGTGGCCCGACTCACCTTCCTGAATCCAGATGCTTCAGTCGTACAAATGCATTATGTACGGCGTGAAAAGGAGTTGGGGGTGCATTCACGAAAGCGATGAAGTGTCTGGCTGCCTCAGAGCTCGACTGAGCAATTTGTAGCATCACTCCTTGAGATAACAGTTTGGATTTGAAACTAGATTGCCTTGCAAAACCTTCAATACCAGGATTGTCCAAGATGTCTGCAAGTTGTGCGCAAGGTATCGGAAGCAGACCCGGACCGATTAACTCCCACAGTGGTGTCACATGACCGATCCATTGAAAGGGGTAAATGGTCCCCTTGCCATGACCAATTTTGCCCAGCCTGACACGGCTTGCGACGTTTGCTTTTGACACTCAAGTTTAGAACAAGTCCCTGCAACGGGTAGGTGGCGATTTATGGATTTCAGTCCCAACTACGTTGAAGGTGAGAGCAAGCTTAGACTGACTGTCAATTTCTCCTGAAGAGATCCATGATTTTGAATTGTGCATTCCGGAGCTCCCTAGACCTGGTTGATTCCTAATGTTTCCGTAGGCATTTATATGATCCCCAACCTTCTGTTTTGGGAGGCGTGAATAATGAGTTCTTTAGTCCTCGTGTGGACAACCAGGTTTGCTCGTGCGTTGCTGGATTTTCATACTTGTGACGTATCAAATGGCAAAAAATTGTAGCTTCTGCGCTGTGGATGCCATCTCCGCCTATGCCTCATCTTCCAACTTTAATCTTTTCGAGGACAACGTCAATTGCATCGCCCTCTTCAATCGTGAGGAAATTGGCAGCGTCTCCACATCTGGGGCAGAATCTTCCTTGATCCCCTCACTCCTGCAACATCTGTCTCCCACTCCCGCGCTTCGCTCACAATCCGTTGCTCAGTCGTTGCTCAGATTGGCGGATATGGGTCATGCCATCCACCCGAACTATATCTCAAAGCGCGAGGACAACACCAGCCGACTATGAGCGGAGGTATTGTCATTAAGACCAATGCGAAACAGAAATACGCCAGCAATGCAATCGGGTCCTTCGTTATGAAAAAACTTGTCGAGTGTAAAGGAGGCAAGGTTCAAGAGTACGAGGTTCGAAACGACATGTGAGTATTCATTTACCTTTAGAAGCTTCTCTTTATCATCAACACCCAGAGAGAGCGTGCGGTTCGACGGTTGGACCAATGTTGTCGAAGCTTGACTTGCGCACAGTAAATGTCGGTAATGCCACGTTGTCTATTCGTGAGACTGCAGGCTCTCATGACGCCCAAAACGTGACCGACTTGTTTACCTCATTAACTGAAGGGTTTGCTGAGCTGGATAAGACTCTCAGTGGATTAGTTTACATCTACAATAGGCTGCACTGTATACACTATCATACGTCACTCGTATGATTGGGAATTCTCACATACATTGAACCTGAAAGACATAAATGTACCATGCTATCGCTTTTGTCGTTTACTCGACGTCCGATCTGAGTCCGTTGTCGAATGTGCTGCAGGTTCCGGTAGCAGATTGCGCTTCTTGGCTGTTCTCGTGTAATGTGCCAATACCCACTCTCTTTCTGCCTCTGTCTGTCCGATAGTGCCTTGCCGTATCTCATACGCTAAAAACGCAAGCACTGAGTTGGTTACCAATAAAGCCAATGAGATCGCGCTCACATTTGATCTCAAAGTGCGGCCCAACTTCTGCCAGTTGGACATCCCGAGTTATTTTTACAAAACATGATATCTGCGCAAATTAGCATCTGCTGTATTTCTTTGAAACACGCTCACCGGAAGGAAATGAAGTCTCCATCATCAGAGAATGTAATCGCACGCTTGCTGTCTTCTTTCGGTACAGGAAACAGGAATTTTAGCACATCTCGCACCCGACCACCGAGTTTGGACTTGAAATCTTCGAAGATGAGGTGTGGGTACTGTTCTGAGACGGTGGAGGACTTGTATGAGCCTATATCGTGCTGTAGGGTGACGTTGTGCAGAATAAGGTAGATGGTAGGTCCATATGGGAAGTGCGAAACAATGTTAGCACATCTGTATAATGCTTAAATTAGCACACAGATGGATATGACTCTAGTGGGACGTACCAGGAACACCATGGTGTTCATGGAGAACAATGAGATTAGTAACGTCGTTAGCACGACAATTGTTCGCCAGCTCTTTTATAACGTAATTTCCTCGGTTGATTCGATGCGAGTTGGGAAAAACGAGCCGCATTTCCTTTGCAAATTTTCAATAGGAATGGGCGACGAATATTTGCATGGCCTACATTGGCAAACTGCAACAACTTGGAACTTATGCAAGATCAGGACTCAGACCCAGTGAGAACTGGACCTCACCGTATCAACGGAAAATGACGGAAATATTGGCAAGTTGTGAGTACGAGATTTCCGTAGATGACCGTCGAAAATGGGACTCATAGTCGATTTTCTAGCGACGCTATTCGACGGAGATATCACCATTTCGCGTCGATTCTCGTATACGAAATTAGCGTAGATCCTTAATTGTATTCACACTGCGCAATAAAACGACGGAAATCGCACGAAAACGATGCTGACATGCATTGCAAGCACAAATGAACAATAGTCATAGAAATAATACCCGCTCCTCGCCTGCTGCTCCCGCTCGCCGCTGCCCACCAGGTCCTCGCCAGCAGCCCCACTCGTACTAGGCGCCGATTAATATAGCACACCAGAGGAGAATCTACCGATGATGTCAACGGCATTGCCGTTCCATATGTCGTCGCTAACCTGTGTGAAAAACGTTGAAATCAGCCACATCGGGGCGAACACTCTGCGAGTCGAGTGCATTACCAGCTTCAGCGCATCGGCCTCGTATGCCTAAAATATATATCAGCGCCGTGAAACATGTATCACCGGAGTACGTACCAACTGCCTGTCCTTTGTCAAGCCGGACCAGTAAATCCTGAAGTCCACCGACGAGCCATTTGTAGCAATCTGCTTCAACCACCGGTGTGACCTAAATCCAAGTCAACTCTCGCTGCAGCCTTTTGACACGTTACGCACCTTCCGTTCTTGGATGTACCAGGTCGAAATTTTTTACCACTTGCTGACTCGATAGTGGCTGATGTGGAGGGTGCAGGGACGTCGCTAGGTGGCAACGTGGATGCGGATGATGAGGCGGACATGGCAGGTGGAGCTACAGGGTTGGGGACGATGGATTCATGTTTTCGCTCAGCAATAAAATACATACTTGTATGCATCTTGAGAGGCCAATAATATATTGTTCTACTGTTTAAGAGTCTCATTTTCGCTCGCCAGAGCTTGAATCTGTTGATGCATGCGCATATATGCAGCCTCGTATGTTAATTCAGTTAGCACATTGAATACATTAGCATATACTCACTGTTCCGTCATCATATGCTGAAATACGACCAGATTTCGTGGATTTCGATTGTACTGTATGGCTGAGCAAGGTAGCTCTGGGCTATCTAGAAATGGTGATGGTGAACCCCCCCTCCCGCCATGAGTACGCCAAGAAAATTGAGGCCCTGGAAGATATGGGGTGTCATTCTCATTCAAGTTTGGTTGAAAGAGATTCTGATGTGGGCTATTGTTACGATGCTGGGGACGAAGGCATGGTAGTTGAAAGCAAGGACGCGTACACTTACTAAATCAAAGCTACGAGCGATGCACCGATCACGTTGTGCGTATGATTGATTGATCTGCGAATGTGCAAGACATTGACATATTGGTGTGTTTGTTTTGTGTTTGCTCAACACAATGCGCGTCAACTTACTCAACATATGTAAATTCACGATTTGCGTAGCTTCGACAATATTTGTACATATATCCGTCGTTTCGCGTCGATACGGTGAGGTCCGGTTCTCACTGGGACTCAGAGGTCAGGGAACATGAAGGATGCGCCTGAGCACAAGAGGATCTCCTGATAATCGAGCAGACGTCGAATGGAGAATTCGCGACGCAAGCGGAGCCATTAGAGAGGCAAATGCTAATGGAGTTCAAGGTTTGATTTGAGCGCCCAGACAACTTTAGCGCTGATCGTGGCATTCAAAATAGTATATTGAATCTAGTTTTAAAGGGTTAGCGCATCAGCACAAGAAAGCTAACCGTTCGGAAACGAACCGGGGCGATGAGTATATTCGTAAGAATGCCTCGATCTTGACTGATCGTCACATATGATCTAATAAGCAGCGTTAGGATCAGAGGTGCACGTCCGGAACGTTGCTTTCGATCGAGCAAGTGTTAAGTAAGTCATATATGCATGCCAATCATGAAGTCAGATCTGCAAACATGGCGAAAGGATCCGGATATGACGTTCAGATAATTCGAGGTATGTACATATTCATGACGACGAGACACAGTTGAGGGTTGTGATTTGGGGTACAATGTGGTAGCCGTTAGGTCCAAGTGAGGAGGCTTGACAAGAACGTCAACTTGATGATGATTGCCTCCTGGTGCCAACCTCAAAGCATTGGGCGTTCGTCAGACATTCGGGAAAAAACGGCATTGAGAAATGGAGGAAGGGGCTCGTCGCTATTCTTGATGACTATCAATTCCGGAATCCCAAGTTGGGTACGAGAGTCAATTCCACTGGTCCGTAGGATTATATTGTGCTTCGTTGGATCCAAGAGCAAACGGATTCGGGCTATACAAATGGTGAAAACGAAATCAAATACAATAATGACCAATGCTTACCGTCCATGTAAACAGGGAACACGGCCCTGCGGCGCTTGATCCAAACAAGCAATTTGAGGTACACCGACCTGTAAGGTACATGTTCCTAGGTGCTTGATTCCACGAATTACAGAGGTCGAGTGGTGCCTGGATGCTGGGGTGGTTGGGGGTCACAGAGACTGCCATCGTGGGGACTCGAACGGGTTTGAGCGTGTTAATACTGGCGGTGACGCGAAATCGCGCGTGGTAAGGGGACCCGAGGAGAGTCGATGCTCTTGTGCGGTTGGTGTCTGGCAGGGTGTGGTTGTGCACTAGGGGGGCGCAGGTGATGCACTAGGTGCAGTGGCAGTAGGTCCAGAATTAGTGGAGCAAATCTGTCAGCAGGACCATAGTTTGGAGTGAGTGAGCGAGGCTTACAGACGTCAAAGAACGGTTATAACGATAGCGACGACATCGAGCAGGTCGCCCTTCTCCCTCACCTCTTCTGCCGTCCGTTGGAAGACTTCGGGCCTCTCAAAATGGCAGCAAATGACATGCCGTTTCGTTGGATGTAGAAGGAACTTAGCGAGTCGGGTGACGAAGACATAAGAATGAGTGCGACGACAGTGACAGCGAGCTCGATGATGGCCACGTCGAGGCTGAGGATGAGCTCGACCACAAACAATATTGTAATACAACAGCAAAAGTCCGCATTAGTATAAACAATCACACAGTCATATGATCTGAACGATTAGCTAACCAAGCGTGCGTTACATTTGAGGCTTAACTCTAATCCCTAATGCTCACGTCAAACGCTCAGTGTGTCAACACTGTTTAACATCCCCTCCCTGCGCCGGGTCTTACCGGGGGGAGTATCCCTCCCGTCGACCAACATCACCTCTTCCGGCTTACAGTCGAATGCATTCTTACAGAGATTCTCGTTGTCGTCGCTCTCCTTCGCCGGCATACGCTGCCCGTCGGGGGCGTTCTCACTCTCCAACATATACTCGTCATCGTCGACGCTCTCCTTCACCGGCATACGCTGCCCGTCGTGGGCGTTCTCGCTCACCGACATATACTCGCTGCCGACACCCTCCTTCACCGGCATACGCTGCCCGTCGTGGGCGTTCTCGCTCACCGACATATACTCATCGTCGACACTCTCCTTCACCGGCATACGCTGCCCGTCGTGGGCGTTCTCGCTCACCGACATATACTCATCGTCGACACTCTCCTTCACCGGCATACGCTGCCCGTCGTGGGCGTTCTCGCTCACCGACATATACTCATCGTCGACACTCTCCTTCACCGGCATACGCTGCCCGTCGTGGGCGTTCTCGCTCACCGACATATACTCATCGTCGACACTCTCCTTCACCGGCATACGCTGCCCGTCGTGGGCGTTCTCGCTCACCGACATATACTCATCGTCGACGCTCTCCTTCACCGGCATACGCTGCCCGTCGTGGGCGTTCTCGCTCACCGACATATACTCATCGTCGACACTCTCCTTCACCGGCATACGCTGCCCGTCGTGGGCGTTTTCGCTCTCCCATTGGAGCTCGTAACAGTAGGGGATTGCAATTGTGTGACCGGAGTCCCATTCGTCGTCGTTGTGAGTTACCTTTCACCCTAATCATGACACGGAACTGATTTCCATCACTCATAGCACTGTCTCCTCACCCTGGTACCTCGTCATCAAATCCTAATCACCGTAGGTCGTCGTTTATATTAATGTAATTGTGCTACTAAATTCTAATCCGGATAGCATCCTCTGTTCATGTCGCGGCCTCGTCGGTTCAGTTTTCTGGCCCTTCGTCATACGTGTCTCCCCCAGCATTCCAGACGCCATCCTTACATTGGATGAATAGTCCCGCCCATGATAATCCAACTACTGGTCATATAATCGTCAATACCACTTGCCTTACAGCATTCGCTACACCCGTTTGTGTTCCCTATCCATGGATTATGAACCCCGAATACCACACATGGCGCTTTATCTCTTGCGGCCATCTAGTGGTGTCGAAGATGACCGAGTTACGACTACGTTTATGGAGAGCTCAATACCCGGATGTCCCCCTCTGGTTTTTAGCAATCCAATGTTTCACTCGAGGGCTCGATTGGAGAGTCTTTGTGCACCCTAATCAGCTTGTCAGCCCAACTCCTGGTCCCCTGGTCCCCCGTCCCCCCCACCTCACCGCAATAACCCAACCTCTCGTTCTCAGCCCAACACTCTTTGAAACGTACGAGTCTCGAGTCCGAGCCCTCTTGTGCCGTCCATATGCCCGACGATTCCTTACGATGGGCGGTCTCGTGTGGCGCATTGCACTACATTATGGACCGTCGAGTCTATTGTCTGCCGCACTGTCTGGTCCTTCAACCGATGCTTACATACACTACCACGTAGATCATGCCGGTCCCTATATCGACGACACAGTCTCTGAGGCCGATATCAACCTCTTGCTAGGGTGGACGAGCAAGGGTAGCTTCTGGCCTATCCTCGATATCTGGACCAAGACACAGAAATGGGTCGGAGAGTGGTCATCCGAAAATGAAGTTTGGTTTCAAGATCAAATGCAAGAAATGCATTCACGTAAGAAGGACGCGCTCCTCACCCATGCCCAGTGGGTCCGGAAGTGTCGTAAGCACACTGGATATACGCTGTTAAACCCTCAAACGATCGGGACCGAGGCACAAGCAGCACATCTGTGTCGTCAGGTTGAGGGTCTATATCCCACCACACATTCGTACGTTGCATTATAGGAATAGTCATCATTCACCTCGTCTAGTCCAATCTGTTACTCCTGTTCTTTGTATAGAATGTGCATCGGTACAACTACTTAATCGACCATATAGTAGCAAATCACAAGTCTTACGGTCCTCTCCAATCTTGCGAGGACAAGCTCTACGCACTTAGTCCTTGATCACCTAACGCCAATGGTAAGACAAATCTTGATCATCATCATCTTCACGTTGCGTGCCACACAATTGTCCAACTTTTGTCGCAAAACAGTGAGGCCATCATCACCATCATACTCCACCGAATGAATGCGCAATGAACATTGGAGAGGGCCAGGGCCTCGAACACTGAGCGAGCAGGACCAACCTCGAAAGCACTGAGGTGGTGGAATGGTTGGAGAATCTAACCCTACGAACATGGCTAACTAAGGCTACTGATGACCTCTGGATGGTGTGGCTATCGTGCATGTGGGCGTGAATGAGAGCAGGCATGTGAATAAGACTATGTGACTGGGGTTGATGGGCCAACGCGAACATGTCTGCGGGACTGGCGTTGACGTCGACGTAGACTGGAGAATCAGTTCGTAGACATCGTTCAGAGGATGGAAAAGTCTCATGCGTGCGACTGCTGTTATGGTGTGAACATATAGGTAGGCGTCTATTTTCGTCTGCCCAGCTAGCGGGTGCAGAAGGTCTAAGTGTTTGGCGTGTTGTCGAGTTCAATGCACGTAGTCGTCATTGACGTGGCAGGTGGTGCGGAAGCCGTTGTCGTACGAGTAGGCGACAATATGCGCCCACTGGAGATGCTAGGATTCAAAGTACTCCCCTTCCTTTCTTCATCCTTCTCGTTCCTCTCCTTGCCCTTCTTAATCCAACTGCTCCTCGTTACTGCGCGTTCGCATTCCTTCGTCGTTGGCATTTGCTGGCGTGTCGTTGGACTGAATGCTTGGTGTCGACAGGTGCTGGCATTGAATGGAAGGTGCGGGTGGTACTGGCGTCGTCGCGGAAGCTCGTGCCGGCGTGGTCTGGTCGTCGTTGCTGGAGATAATGGCATCGTCGTTGCTAGAGTGACTGGCGTGGTCGTCGTTACTGGGGATGGTGCTGGGCAGTTGGCGTTCTCTCTTTGTTCTCCTTTTCGTTCTCTTCCTTCACTTTCCTCAATTCCTCATTCTCCTTCCTCAGCTTTTCGTTCTCCTTCCTCAACACTTCTTCTCTTATCTCTTCCTCCTGCTCTGCATCGTCCGTGTACTCTTCTGTACCGCGCGTTCGCGTTTCTGTTCCGTTGGCTCTTGCCAACGCGTTCTGGGGCCGAACGCTTGGTGCTGATGGTGGTACCCGTGGGCTAGGTGGCATTGGCGTTGGTGGTGCTAGCGTTGGCAGGGTTTGACGCGGAGACGATGGTGCTGGGACAAACGTCATGGCAGGTGTCCGTTGAGACGTGGGTGACGTGGCCTTAGGGTGTAGGCTGGTGGAGGTGGGTGCTGGCTGGAGAGGTGCGCTCCTTCTCATTCCTTTGACTCTCTTCCCTCTTGCTGCCAATCCTTCTTTCCCCTTCTCTCAAGCTCCCCAGCGTTGGTATCGTGCGTTCGCTGTTCGACGCCGTTGGCGCTTGCTGACGTGGCTCGACGGTGGACGCTCTGTGTCGTTGGGCTCGCCATGGTTGACGCAGGAAGAGCTGGACAAGTAGAAATAAGGGTGCAGGAGTTGGGCAATTGATGACGGGTGCATGCAGGCGCTTGACGAGGGCAAATTCTTGTTGTATAATCGAGCGGAATCAGATGTGAGGCGTTAACATGCGCATTATGTGTGACAGAAACAAATGTAGGGTGAATATATGACCAATGATAGAGCCGCTGGTGAGGATAGTATAAGGTCGAGACCACTCGTCATGGCTTAAAGGCCGATGAACTGAAAAGATCGAGAAGAACATGAGCTCAGCTTTGATCAAATTGGGTCGAGGGGTGTGAAACCACCCATAATGATGGTATATCAGCGTATTCATGACACAACCCAGCAGTAGCGTGTAGAGTCTCATAGTAGAGTCCAAAGTTATGGTGTTTGAATTAGGGTGTGGGATTTGAAATATAGTTTATATGTATTTGGTATGTGGCACTAGTGTGTCGAGTTTAATTTTCCCTTTACACAAGTCTAATTGGTAGATACTTACGAGTTCTCCACGTCTGGGCCTACCCAGGGTCTATCCCTCTGCCTTTTGTGGTACCTGCTCCGGACACTCTTGGCATGATGCACATGCTGAGCAATCTCTGTCCTGGCGGAGATTCTTTTCTTTTCCTAGTGTGAATTTCTTCTTACCTGTCGTTGCACTAGGTATGTGGTCAACTCTTATTTCCTATCCGCCTCTTCTCACTTGCCTGTCGTCACACCAGGTATTGGTTTTTCATTACCCACCCTTATTAATATTGTATTCTCAACCCTCGGCTTGTTTTCACGAGCATTCGCGCGTCCCTGGCCTGAATCAATCTCTACTTACAGTCTCCTATTGTCTCTTTAGCTAGTCCGACTATTCATCGGATTTTTTCAGACCCATGTCCGAAGAAATCCTCTTGCTGGCTAATCCTCACAGCCTGTGCTTCCGCGAGGCAAAGTAAGACCAATTAGAGACTCTACACGCCACCAATGGTTTGGAGTCTGGACACAACCGGACTTGCCAAATCGGCTGGACGGTCCGAGGCATTTTCTCAAACACGTGAAGCACCAGAACTCGACGTATGAACCAAATGAGTGTCGGATTCTCAACATCAAAGAATGCCCGCAAGGCTTGCAAACTAAGGTAGACCTCGCGCTGTTTCAGCAAAACGTCACGTGATAAAGCGTGATAAAGCGTTACAAAAGTATTGATCATGTATACGAAGGGTAACAGGACTAGTTTGAGAAAATCAGAGACGGATATGTTGTAGAGGGTAGCTCTAGCTACAAATCATCCGTCGCCGATTGTTTGTTCACGCCGTGTTTAGAGAGAAGATGTGTATTTTTTAGTCTACAGAGGTAATCAGAGTTCCACTGAGTCCAAATTTGCCGCCGCACATGCCGTTAGCGACGTCCGGAGCGACACTTCCACCCTCTTCACTGCCGGAATGCCCAAGCGCTCATTGAAGGTGCGCTCGGCCCTTGAAAACCTTGGGCAGCATGCAAAGAAGAGGAAGTTTTCAGCACAAGCAGACAAGGAGAACAAGGTGAATATTGGTGTTCTCCCTGGTTCAATCTTTACCGAGCTCGATGCAGCACATATAATCTAGGTAAATTTTGTTTATTATACTACAATACATACACATCTACACTATCATCAAACTACACTACTTACTTACCAGTACAGTACTTACTCGAAGTCCGTAGTTTATCTACGCTGTCCATAATAGGAATTTTGACCGAACTTTTCGGTCTCGGAAGGATTACCCGTCCAGCCAACGTACACGTCACACTTTGGTCACAGCACGTGACGTTTGCTGAAACAGCGCGAGGTCTACCTTAGCTGAAACTGCACCACTAAATTATTATTATGCATGGAGCGTGGGAACAAATTGCCAAAAAACTGAAAAAAGTGCCCGCAGCTGCGGGCACTTTTTCTAATTCTTAGGAAATTTGTTCTCACGGTTTTTGACAATGTTACAACCCATTGCAGATATCAGATCTGCATTTCCACCTAGAAGGTTGTGTTACTTTGATGCAGAAAAAGGAAGGTCGCCAAGGCGGGACCAATGACACGAACCACTGACACAGAGGTTTGACCAAGGACATTATATTTAGCAACAGAGGCTGTGATAAACAGGGCGATAGTCCCTGCAGCGAATAGGGTTACTTGTAATGACAAGGCAACCTCATGCAACACACGCCATATGCCATATGCCATGCGACTGCCATAACTAGTTGGCAAAGCAAGGTAAACGTGACTGCATCGTCAACATCGCCCCTTACATGTAAAATCCATGATATGAGATTAGAAATATAGCCACGACTGGTGCATAGTATGACACAGACAAACACTTGGACCAACCCTGAAAGACAGCATCGATAATCCCGAACAACACCATCCATGAGCCAATAGAAGCAGGATCAAATCCAAGACCGCCAAGATAAGTAGGTGTCGAAAAGAACCCTGAGCTAAGCGCAATCATCGACCATCCAGTATATGGTATAGTGATTTGAGGGGAGCACTTGTCACGCTCGTGAGGTACAACCCGTCCGAACTTCGTTCCCAAGCAGAAGCAGCAGATTCTCCACTATCATCGTCCTCGTCCTCGTCGGGATGGGATAGCACCATCAAATAGGATTTACTAAGAATACTGAACAAGAGGAGGTCACCAGTAAACTGCAAAATTTCGCAATTTAGAACTCAGGGGCCCGTTGGCGGTGCATAGAGTTTTAGACTAGCTAACCCTGGCTTGCAAGTCAGAGTTGGGGTGATCACAGGTCATCAGAGAAGTTGTGTTTTCAAGAGGTTTGAGACAAGTGTTGCCGCTCATCTACCCAAGGATTAAGACTGGGGACTGACTGACAAGCATTGGCGCTCATTGACACAAGTATTGAGACTCTAGATTGACAAGCGTTGACGCTCGTCTACCCAAAGATTAAGACTGGGGACTGACTGACAAGTGTTGACACTCTTCAACACGAGTCTTGCAAGTCTTGAGACTCTAGATTAACAGGCGTTGACACTCATTGTCACAAGTCTTGAGACTGGAGACTGACCGACAAGCGTTGACGCTTGTCGACACAAGTCTTGAGACTGGAGACTGACTGACAAGCGTTGACGCTCGTCGACACAGGTCTTGAGACTGGAGACTGACTGACAAGCGTTGACGCTCGTTGGCATAAGCCTTGAGACTCTAGATTGACAAGCGTTGGCGCTCGTCGACACAAAAGTTGAGACGGGAGACTGACCGACAAGCGTTGACGCTCGTCGACACAGGTCTTGAGACTGGAGACTGGCCGACAAGCGTTGACGCTCATCGACACAGGTCTTGAGACTGGAGACTGACCGACAAGCGTTGACGCTCGTCGACACAAGTCTTGAGACTCTAGATTGACAAGCGTTGGCGCTCGTCGACATAAGTCTTGAGACTCTAGATTGACAAGCGTTGGCGCTCGTCGATACAAAAGTTGAGACGGGAGACTGACCGACAAGCATTGACGCTCGTCGACACAAGTCTTGAGACTCTACTTCGACAAGCGTTGGCGCTTGTCGACACAAAAAGTTGAGACGGGAGACTGACGAGCGTTGACGCTCGTCAACCGTTCAATACCGCATCCAACTGCTGCTGGCGTTCAGTGACGATGGCACTGATGCCTAGGTCCTTGCCGTTGATGGCAGAGTGGTTGATATTGGGAAGTCTTGAGTATGGGGTTTCAAGGTCTGGACATCGTCAATTGACATAGAGTTGTGGTGTACTCAAGCAAACATACAGTCACTTGTGAACGCACAAGCTGGAGCAACTATTATTATCAGCTTGATGAATTTGATCAGTATGTGCATGCTGTGGGCGCAGAGACAACAAACGCACATGTACGTCTGCCTTGTATACACCTGCAAGTACGAAGCCGACCACAGCTGCTCTCATGACAGCACCAGTGAGACTGAGGCACAGAAACACAAGAATAATGAGGAGCCGGGAGACAAGGAGAAGATTTTTCAAGCAGGAATGTTGCTATTGAGCGATACGATGCGAAGGCAGAAAATGCGAAATTGAGGAAGGCACTATAGATGACACAAATGGCATAGAAAGGAATAAGAGTCCAGTAAACTCAAGTGAAGCGAAAGATATCTGTGGAGTTACATAAGCTTTCTGCAGGTAATAAGAAATGTCGTACCTTAAAGTGGGTCCACCGTTGAGGGCAACAGAAGGGCAACAGAATGGGCAACAGAAGGGCAACAGAAGGGCAACAGAATGGGCAACAGAATGGGCAACAGAATGGGCAACAGAAGGGCAACAGAATCGACAAACATGGTCACATCACTTGACCCTATTCCATCTAGCCCCTTACCACTCCTCAACTTCAAGTACGCTCCGATGCCATACCTATCATCTACTTTGCTTCATCTTGGACGATGACCCCAGCCACATATTACTGGTCGAGATTGCACTGACGAAGGCTGTCGGTGGCCTAAAGGATTTGATCAAGGAAAAGAAGAAGCACGGATTCCACGGTGTTGATGCTAAGTTGCTAGTAACCATCTCAAGCTACCGAAGGTGAGTGATCTGATGCCACAATCTGGAAATTTGGTGTTGATTATGTGACACTTTAAGGTTGATATCGACCTGGAGAAGGAGGAGAACTTGGATCTCCCGCATGATGCCAAGGAGCTTAAACCGTTTACCTGACTCTCCAAAGTGTGTTCACCATTAGACCGGAGGACGAACACCTTCATATATTTATGAAACGCATTGTTGTGTAATCGTCACATTCTGGTGAGTTGGCTGTCGATATCGCCACTCTGTCATCCATACTGATTGCGGTCTGACCAACATATTCTCTGCCAGCCAGCCGACCACACGTCCATCAAGCTCAACTGCTTAATCTTAGGCGACGACCTCAGCCGCACCTTCTCAGTAAATATTATACAGACCGACCACCTTCAATGAACTGAAATATTTGATCAAGGGAAAGAAGAAGCATGCATTCCGCGACGTGTATGCAGACACTCTCCAGCTATGGAAGGTGAGTGATCTGATGCCACGATTTGGAAAGTTGGTGCTGATGATATGACACTTTAAGGTTGGCATCGACCTGGAGAAGGAGGAAAAGTTGGATCTCCCGCATGATACCAAGGAGCTTAAACCATTTCTTCGACTTTCCTAAGTGTTCACTGTTGGACCCGAGGACTGACAATTTCATATATTCGTGCAATGCCCCCTAGTAGGTGGAACTAATTTGATACGGCGGCTGAGCTGATGGCTCCGGTATTCATTTGCAACCGTTGCCTTCCGAACTCCTGTATAGGACACAGCAACTTCGGTCAGAGTACAGCCAGAAATTTTCCAAGAAAGCTCCTTCCAGTCAGGCAAAACCTTCTGCATTCGAAGTCATACCGGACCTCACCATTCACTGGGATCAACCCCCTTCGGCTGCAGATACTATTTGACCATATGCTCAACAACGACCTCCTTTACCACCTCGCCCGCTTCCAATCGGACCCAGAAGGCTCCATCCGCGCCGAGACGTGTATTCTTATTGGCTGGCGTGTAACAACGAACAGAAAAATCTGGTTCCCGTGTTCAGCGTGGTGCTCAAGGATTCCTTCATCCACGCTCGTGTGGCAAGCGCTATGGGGTTCATGGCAACCGCGGAGTGCTTCGAGATAGACGACATGGCTGGCAAAGTCGTTTCAGCTATTGTAGGCGCTACCCTGGATAAAGAAAAGTGAGTCTCCAGCTCTCGTTCTACTACTTTGATGTACGTTGATGGCTACAGGTTGGTTCGTTATCAGGCATTCAAAGCCGTGAACCATTTTGTCGAGTGATTAGAGGCCCACGCTTCGACTATGATGATGGTAGGTCTGCAGTCCATAGCTCAGTTCACGTTACTTATATACCTTTTTTTCACAGCCGGAGACAGCATCCACAAAAGACGCGGGGAAGATCTACTTGCGAGGCTTCCAGGTGCATACACCCAGGCCGGCCATGTCAACTCAGCAACGGGCACTACAACTGCTCTCACAGGGTGGGCTGTATCTTGGCAAAAAGGCATGTTTGATATGTTTTCCCTGAAATTGATGGCTTACAAAGATCTACCGCTCAGCTTGACCCTGCTGACATGCAAACAACGATCTCGAGTACTATCGAAGGGTCAACAATGGTACCAATATCAATAGGCATCCCATTCCTCTGCCTGTGCCGTCTGCTTCTCCGTCTAGAAGGAAAGGCCTGCAACTGGGTGGAAATAAAGCCCCGGCTTCTACGCTCGCTGAAGAGGTTGCTAACCGGGCAGGGCAGGGCAGTAGTAGTGACGATTTGATCTATATTAATGCCGATGAGGGAGATTGGAAAATGTTCTTTGACCTTTGAAGATATTGAGGGATCCAAACTGACCTGTTTTTGTTTATAGGTGTGTTCGAGAGCGCTCCACCCGCCATGGAATCAAAGCTCGCCAGTAAAACCGATGGTCTAGGATTCGGAATATCGCTGTGGGTTAGTATGCATCACATCCTTCTTCATTATTTCCCTGCTGATCAGTGATCCGCCTAATGCAGCTCCTGACGAATAGGGTGCAATGGGATCTTTATCGTAACCTACAAGCCACTCCCCTGATCCATGGAGGACATCCCATTCCCTAGATATCACGCACAGACTTGCTCCTGTACCACGTCTCCATTTGCTAGGACATGCAGTAGAGTGTGGGAAGAACTTCCCAAAAAACTGAAAAAAGTGCCCGCAGCTGCGGGCACTTTTTCTAATTCTTAGGAAATTTGTTCTCACAGTTCATGAGAATGACGATGATGACCTTGTCATACAACTCTGCAGATCTCAGATCTTCTGCCTCACTTATGCTTGCTGTTTGTCTGCTCATGAGCTGACTCTGAGGTACTTAATGTTGGTGGTGATTAGAGAGCATTGATTAACGGAGATTGGACTCGTGAGTTTTGGGTTTTAAGTTTTTTAGTCGGGATAGGTGTTGATGGTGGTGGTGGTGTAGGGTGGTGTAGCATTTGATTTGGACACCGTGAAGTTCCTGATGGGCATGTTCGTGAGTCTCTACGTTTCCGCTACTGGGATTGCCGTTCCATTGTTCATTGACCGCGATAAGATGTTGATCAGAATGACACGATCGGATTCAACGAGGTACTGTTTCCTATCTTATCCCATATTCCCATCGATCTGAACGAGAATAGTTCTCTGGACTCTGGAAATACATCAAGGTGCGTACACATCACATACCCAGCTTCAACTCCACAGCTAACACCAAAAAACGACAAACAGGACTGGCAGAAGGTACTCTGCCACTTTGACAGAGACTGCTCCGGCTCTATCAACCTCAACGAGCTCGCGATGCCCTCCGTCAATTCAGGTACAACCTCAGCCCAGAGCTTGTCCAAGCCAAATACGGTACTACCTCACACTCCCCTCCCCCCTCTCCTCTGAGTCATTTTGCTTTCTCATGACTCACTCTTCTAAATCGCTGAGTCTATGCTGATTCAAGAAGTTAAAGCTTCCAAGATCCCTTGTGCCTATGGTGTTCCCCCCGGTATCACGTTCGATCCCTTCGTTCGCGCTTGTGTGGTTATCAAGCAGTTCAGCGGGGCATTCCAGGGTCTGGATATGGATAATGATGGATGGGTGCAGATTAATTATGACCGGTTTATGCGGGCTGTTTTGTCCTTGCCTTGAAGCGATGGAATCAGGAGGGGGGTGAATATGTACTTATGGTTTGTCTGGTAACAACAATGAATTCTATAACTTACGCAAGTTGGTCAGTTCTGCTGCAGAGCAAGACCTGCAAAGAGGAGTTGTGTGAGAATATCTAGTCCAGAGAGTGATGTGAATGGATGCACAGTGTACTATTAATCTATACAAATATATGCGATGGCTTGGGCTCAGTCTGCGTTATCTACTCTCCAATGACTCTCCCTCTTCTCCAACTGTATGGTCAGCTCTTCAAGCCTGAGATTCTGCTCCGCAGAAGGGCATGCATGCATTTGCACATGCCATCAATGTCAGGACGCTTGGGTGATGCAAGCGAGAGTTGGATGTGGATCGAACCAATGATGTTTGCTGAGTCTTGGGCCAGAACTGGGGGGATGGGATGAGTAAGAGGCAACGCAATCCATGAGGGCAAGCTATAACAGGAAGTTAGGTGGTACCCGCGAGAAGATGACCGTAGTGAGGTAGACCAGTCGCGAAAGGAGGACCATCGAAGAAGACATATTCTAGCTTGCCTTCGGATAACTTCAGACTTGTCTGGAACGCATCTATCTCGCGCCAGTAAGCGATCACTTTCTCCTCCTCCTTTGGAAAGTTGAATGGTTGGGTTACTAGTTTAAAAGACACTGATGAGCAACAGAATCACTGTGGAAACAACAAATGACTAGGCCCTATCTGGATGTGGATAAGCCGTCTGCCTAGACACAACCCATGCCCAGTAGTCTATCTGTACTCAAACTAGACGTGAGGAATTCGGACGTTGCAATTGCCAGACTTTGGAGAAAACCAGACGAACGGATAGAAGAGATACGACGTAAATATACCCAAACCATACTCTTGATACGAGTACTCAACGTTCAACACCAAACCGCACATGTCCTAGCAGAGTTCTAAACTTGATGTTAACCGGGGTACAGACATGGTCGAAAGATGTATCCAGACGTTGTCTGGACATCTTGACACTTCAAGGCCTCAAATTTCGAACATAAAACGCTAAGTCCTTTCTGTCTACTACTTACTACTCCACATCATACACAACTGCCTCGGTTTTTTCCCCTCCGTACCATCCGAGTCGCTGGCGTCAAACGTCATCATTCATCTGACAGCCGCCATGGTCGACTGGTGCTCCCCAGACATGCCGCTGTTGCTTAGCACTGGTAAGACAATATCTCATCTTCATTTATAAAGCTTACTTGGTGGGGGAAGAGAGCTTCAGCAGATTCGCACGCGTTGTACTACAGCATAGTGAACACCATCTACTATAGTCGTGTTTGCGGGACTCACTCACATAGATGCCACAGTTCTGATCATCCTTGCTGCTCGATCTGTTGGTCCTTTTTCATGGTAAGCCAAATTCATCTCATTCAGTGCATATATGCGGGTAATAATAGTATACATACTTAACAGCACAACGAGCATATGTCGATCGAGCTTGCGCCATCACCTCCACGGCCCCCACTGGATGTATTAATCACAGGGGTACGGTCTCGGAGTCGGTCTCATGTGAGCTTACTATCATGTTCCCTTCACCAAATCCACATAATGCCTCCCCACATAATTGCTTGATCATCACTAGTACTAGTGAGTAATGTGAGAAACAATCTATACTTTCTGACCTACAGTCTCCACAGGATATCTGATGAGTAATGCGAGCTTTCCCAAATGCCAGCACAAAATGTAATTTCTGGATACAAATCAACCCTTTTACAGGTGAGTCGGGAGGACATCCAGGATATGGGAAGTCGGTGTGAGGTCTGTGCAGGACTTGGGCACATACTCTGCATCCAGTCTATTGTCCAGTCTATGGTCAGCATTACCCAGGAGTTACCGAGGGAGAGTCTGTCAGCCAGAGGTCTGTCTACCTGCTGTCTTACATAACCACCAATTATCTTATCCCGCCACCCCTTTCTAGTTTCCGCTGCCTCTCTCGTTTGGCCCGCCACCTTTCTCGTTGCATGAGCTTCTGGATGACTGCTTACGTGAACCTCCCCTGCTGGACACCCGTGGAGAATACATGCGTCCAACCAGTTGCGAAGGTCATGCCGGCTATGAGCGTGCATATCAGCACCAGCCTCCTCGAGCAGATGGACATCACAGGAGCGGAGCCCCATTGCCAACCTGCCACTGACCTTGCCTGGTCATGTGACAGAGCAGGAACAACATTAAGGAGCGGCCATTCCAAGGTAGTGTGTGAAGCTACTGTCTTGCTAGTACGAACTTTTTGTGCGTCTTCTCGTCTGCCGTTTTTGGCCTGGTCTTCCCCTTATACCATCTTGATGTCACCACTCGCTTCTTGCCTATCGCAGTCCCTCGGTCAGTGTTGCTCATGTCCTGCTCTTCATGTCATACAATGTTCCATCACTCGCTACAGTACACTATTTCATAATGTATACGTTAGTAATGTATAAATCTCATATTGTATGGAGTTTTGGCAGCTCCCATCATGGTATGCGGTAGACGCCCAAAAATTGTATAACATATAATGTATAGCCTTCAGAGGTCCAATATACACTACAAGATATGGTTTGTACCGTAGCAGGACTACTGCTGAATTGCCGGAAGTTGATGCATAACAATGTTGTAAGATGAACAAATTCATAGTCATTCTAGTCCCAATGGTGCGCAGCCCTAAGAAATGCCAGTCACGTCCAAAACCCGCCCCATACAAGCAGAAACCAAAGACACCTCGCTAGAAAGATGGTCCATGCAACATCTACAAAGCTTTCTGATACTAGCGGGCACAAGAATCTTACCTGAATGACTGGCTGATGGTGTTGCATACATCCATGAACATCCAGACACAAAAAGAAGGGGCGCTTGAATTTACCCAGGCGACCCTATCACGAAAATTAAAGGACCACACAAACCTTGAGCATGCATTGTGTCATACGGTATCATACCCCAGCGTTCTCTTGAGTAAACGGCCAATGTGTCATTCCCGCCCTGATGTTGAGAAGAAGCACTCATGAATGAATCACAAGTGTGAAGCAGAAGGGTGAGAGTTACACTGGAGCAGTCTCTAGGAGAAAGCAGCAGGAGCTCGAAGAGAAGTTGGGCATTCCAGAGGATTGCTGGGTGTATGGATTCTGGACATGTGCAAGTAGCACGCATGGATACCCCCAACCTTGGTCGACCCTTTGGCCATGGGAATTA
This sequence comes from Suillus lakei, assembly GCA_016628065.1. Lineage (NCBI taxonomy): Eukaryota > Fungi > Basidiomycota > Agaricomycetes > Boletales > Suillaceae > Suillus > Suillus lakei. The sequence goes on from JABBWA010000541.1 coordinate 21,202, forward strand.
TTGGGTAGTGTATATCTATCATATTGTATAGTGAAAGGCAGCTCCCGTCGCTATACATTATGAGATAGTGTACTGTACTTCTTTTTTTGTGCCACTGCTAATACACCCTTGTTGTGGCTTATATGAGTAATCTCTTTCAGCAAATATCAGTCAAAATAAACAGTGCTCAGATGGCTACATTAACGGCCATGGTTGCTCAGTTGTGGGGTTGCGTCGTGCAGGGAATAAATGGTTGGTATTATTACATACAAATATAGTCTGAAAAAAAAAACATAAATGTGAGTATTAGGAGGGCGCTTAGAGGTGCGGAGGAGTAGAAGAGGCTATGCGGAGGTCATGCAGGAGCCCCTACTAGGCGGTATGAACAGGAGCTATGCAGGGAGCATGGTGGCCCGGGAGGGCCAAGAGGAGGATCAAGACTGACCACAGAAGCTCACAGGAGGGGAGGGGATATTACATGAGTCCCAAGAGCAATGCCAAAGGCGTCTTAAGAATCAGCAGGATGTCAAAATGAGGTATTCAAGACTCGAGAGAGGTTATAATTTGTCAATAGTAGGAGTATCTAATACTTGGGAAACTCATGATGGGCGAACCGGTAGATATTCTTCAAGGACGTCATCTGCAACTCCGTCAACTCCTGCCCGAATGCAATAGCTGAGCTCATGTCCTCCTTAGAGGCTTTATGAGCTGCGACATTGCCTTTGGAAGCGGGACTGTACCATGTTTTACTATCAAATATCATTGTCAAGGCATCATTGTGGCAGCAATACCGCATCCGCTTGGTTGAGCTTTGAACTCACATCCCGCACCAATTCTTCCCACAGACCTCCCATGGCTCCCAGTCTGAAGTTCGCTCAAAGCAAATGCATAGCGATTGCTGATGATGATACGTGCGTCATCAAGCACCACACGACGATTGTAGGGCGTGAAGTGCGGTGGAATGCTGGGATAAAAATCAGTAGGAATCACAGGTATTAAATGTAAGTACTCACATATTGCAGTTTGGCTGACATCTCTTTGTTCAAAACTGATTTCTCTACATTTGCAGCTTCAGAAGCTTTATCTCACCAGCCTGCTTTTTTATCTGGCTAGTATGGCATTGTATCTCGTCAGCCTGGTGTTGTATCTCGTCAGCCTGATGTTTTATATGGTCAGGCTGTTCAATGAATTGCCCCATGAACTGGTGGTACAGACCTGCACAGTCTTTGAAGCTTGAAGGTCCTTGATCTCCTGAGCCTGCAGGTTGAGTCGGTCCATAACTTCCCGGAGCTCATCACCCATGGTCTTCTGAGATGAGGCATGGTTGTCCATTGCTGGCTGGCGCGCCGCAGCTGAACATTGTTGAGCAGAGGAATGATGGTGCAAAGACGTTGAGACTCCCTACATCTCTTTTTTGTGCGTCGGGAAGACTTTGACAATGTCTGCTTCTGTGCATTGTCTTCCTCTTGTACTAGAAGGTGGCCTGCTAACTGCGACTTAGTATCAGCCAACTCCAACTTGGTTGTTGTCAACTTCTGCTCATTATCCATGTCTCGGTCGGCGAGTATGGTTTGGAGTGTATGTGTCTCAGGCAGTTGAAACACCACAGTGTAGGTTGGTCGGATTGCGATCCGGATAAAGTTGATATGGGTTGGTTTCTGGTTTCCGCGCGGGTCGCTATATGAGACCAGCAATTGATGAGTAAGTGTGTACAGTTGGATAACAAAATATACAACACATGAAGATATTAGCGGCGGTCAGTTCGATTGGGGAAGATGGCCGAATGAATTCGTTGTATTTAGTAGTCAGATTTTCACGCAAGCTTGTGCAGGAGATCATTAAGTGTAGTGTCTGGCTCCATCGAACATGAGTGTGACCAATGAGGGTCCATGAGGACCCCGGTTGCCCATACTTGAATTGACATGATTGCGAGAGAGACAAAGGGACTGGAGAGAGGGGAACTGTATCCAACCAAACTAATATATATATTTCAGCCATGTAACGTACGTGCGATCCATGAGGATTCAAGAATCAATTCCGCCAGTATCGATTGAGTTGGACATTTTTGGAGTGGATCGCCAGCCTGCCAGTGTTGACACGTAAAATAGGGTCATGGTATGTGGTCACGTGAAGGTCCATACTTCCTTGTTAATGAAGCACACATCTGGCTCCGGGACCAGTACTCAGTGTTGACCATAGCATCTTGAGATAGGATCTTCTTGTACCTGTCAAGAAGCTTGATCTTTCTTCCACATGCAACACAAATTCACACCCACGACTTCGCTTTGCATTTCTTTCGGTCTTGCAAGAATCCACCCACGCCCTCGACCAACCTATCAACACTCAATGAACTACTGACTGCAAAGAGTCTCCTGCTTGCCTGACAGAAATTTGGGATGGATGCAGACAAGATGCAGAGGTTGAGCAGTTTCCTGCAACTGCATCCTAGTCGTCTTCCTGTCATCTAGTGGTCATCCCCACCAACCAATCATTAGAGATGTTCCAGGCTGATTCGGCATCCAACAGTTTGTTTATTGTGAGTCCAATTCATTCAAGGAATTTTATCTCCCACTCAAGTCCCATGGAGGGGTTGCAGGCACTTCCACCATAGAGGCATCAAACCACAGTTTAGATTCAGGTGAGCTATCCCGTCTGAAGTGGACAGCAACTGTAGATTAAATAAAATCCTGTTGACAGTCACGGTCTCTCCTACACCCCTTCTCTTACTCGGACCTGAAGCTGTCTGAGGCTGCTCTCTCGAACAGTGCATTCAGCCTGAATGCTACTGTCACCTCACGAACAAGTCTCAAAGCACTCTTTGCTGTACAGTGAGTGTTTGGCTGTACGATTCCAATGGTTTATACTAGTAACTAAGGGCACTTTTTCGATTTTTTGGAAATCATGTCCCACACCAGTTGACCTTAGTCTCAGCAAGTAATATGCGACCGTTGTATCAACGTTATCTTGGGCTCCTTGTGGCTGCTTAATGCAGTATCACAGATCACCCATCTGGTGATCAAGCTCATTTTTGCCCACATCTGCTACTGCACTTGCATCTTTTGCGCGCTGGCAAGCTGGTGCTTTAGATCAGGACTTTTATATCTTCATTACGCGAACACACAGTGCTGCGATCATCTGCCTGCTGTGGCGCTGGTAGAACCCATCAGGAGGTTCTGTATCCATACATATACTTGTAGACTATGGCATCTTGTCGTCCGCCAGCACCTTGTGCAGATATGGAATCAAACAAGCATTCTTTAAGACACAAGACAGGAGTGTAAGCAACTGTGCTTGAGTACGAATATTTTTTCTTCACTTTCTTTCTGTAGCGATGTCATATATTTCTTCAGTGTGCGACAAAGCCATCCTGTCTTTGATCCGGTTTCATAAATAACTTCATTTGCCTTCAACAACCGCTCCAAAGGGTGTCCCATTCCAACATGACGCGAAATAAATTCCCATAAACTTTCCACAGACAAAGTCCATGTCTACCGGAAGTCCGTGAGTAACGGCTAATGCATTCAGAACCAGTCTTCGTAATGTTTCCAAGCGATCAAAAAATTGTCCACAATATGATCATTTGATGCTATTACAGATGAACACGAGGAAGACAGGTGAGATAGACCTGCTTGGGCAACGTTCGATGAACCTGCTTGGGTAATGAAACTACTTATTTGTCTGTAGCAACAGGCACCAAAGAAATTTTATTCTCTTTGAAGATCAGAGAATGACTCATGTAAAAAAACGTTGAATTCACATACCTTCAGGCTGGAAAATCCAATTGTGATTAGCAGAAAGTTTTCCAATATCCTTGTCCGAAGGTAGGAGTCATCAAATTTCGCATGAACAAATGCAAGCCAATCACAGCCAAGCTCCACATCACTCCCATTCAGATAGACGGGACGAAATGTTTGTCGGGAGTGGTACCAATCATAACGCTGCGAGTCCGCGGTAGTCCCTGACTCCTCCAATGATTTACCCATCAATTCTACGTCTCACATGTCAAGTCTTCTCCTCAACCCAGGTCAGGTCATAAAGTTGGTCAGGGAGGGTGCCACAGAATAAATCATTTGCAAACGCCAATGAAGGGATCTTCTCCTGTGTCAAGGAACGTTTGCACTGCGGGCATACTTTGAGTTCAATGGCCTTTGAATTTTCAAATACTATACGAAGTTTCTCCAGTATAAGACCATCAATTAGAACATTGTCAAAAGTCAAACATGTTGGCATGCATTGAACAACACCGTTTTGACAATGAAGTCGTCTGAGACGCAGAGCAAATCTAGATTCAAAGACGATATATCTCCTGATAGACGAACATCAGCATCTCTGTTATACTGTGAACACACGGCTCATACAGGCGGCCCAGTCCATATTGTACCTTCCATACAGCCATTCAAACACTTAAAATTTGACTTCTTTTGAAACAGACATTGGCCACTCCTGCTCTCGTTCTGTGAATATTATTCACTGTGACCTCTGCCAGCACATTCTGTTTTCATTCTAGACAGGCTAATTTGAGCTTGACAGAGTGCGATACAATTTCCTGTGGCAGACGTGTGGTAACAAGCATACCAAACTCATGAGTGAGAATCTGACAGAAAACATCCTTGTTCGAGAGTGAGTAAAAGCTGAACCACAATCATTAATCAGGGCTGGATGACCTGTAAGACGCACAATTACTTATGGTGTGAAAAATTGTATACACAGTGAATTCGAGAGGGTCTTCACTGCGGACCAAACGGACGTGCCACCAATATTAATGTGTTCATTATCACCACTAGCAGAAAGCTCTGCCAAGGGCTCCCTGCCGGCTACTGAGGTACTGATGCTTGAGTGCTTGCAGCCTGATGGCATGATGAACCGCCTAGTGAATTCTGATGGACACTGCCTTTCAGTGACAAACCTGAAGGAGGCTGGGAGTGGTGATGAAATAGAGTCAGGCAAGACAAACCTCGCCAACTTAGACGTCAAGAGACCTATCACTTCACGAATGAGGAAGAGACAGCAATAAGTGTTATTAATTATACTGGAACACACTGCGAGATAACAACAGGAAGATACCAAGATAGATGCAATTGTCGGTGTTATAACACCATCAATGACCATCGTCGGTAGAAGGACACAGCAGATGAACAACACAACACGAGCCCACCACGCGGGGTTCTTGACGTGTTTCGCTTTGTCGCTAGCTGTTTCCCCCTGCAGCGGAGCAACACACAGTGCTTGTACAGAAATGTTAAGACACCAGCCATTTGAGAACACATCCCCAAAAGAGACATACCTTCTTGTCATCTAGTGCAGGAACTTCGACAACAGGTGGGCTGCGACGAGAGGAAGTACTGGGCCCTGGGCGTTGCTGGAGTTCAGTTGGTTTATCATTGGGTTGGGAGCGACGGAGAGTGGGGGGGAGAGTGAGGAGAGTGCACGTGGACGCAAC
>JABBWA010000542.1:0-26616 GCA_016628065.1 Suillus lakei
CACAATGTTAGAAGGGTCTTGGAATTCGGGGCGTTGATCGTCAGTATCGTAATGTGATCAATGAACTTTGAACTCTGACCAGTCATTAATCACATCTCGGGCGCTCGGCCCGTGATATGATAAAACCACTGCCAGGCTTTCGCTGATAGAACTCCTTATCCGAAGCTCGTACTTGGCAGAAACTGCTCCAGAATGGGTGGCCTTGGAAACAATCATCTGTTCAATAGCTGTCCAACAACCATGTATTCGAACATTCTGTGTGACACAGCTGTGCAGATCCGCACAGCAGGGCAAGTCTACAAGCTTTGATTCTAGTCCACCAAGTCGCCACTCACTGGTACCAATTGCTCGAACATGACCTATACCTCAGATGAACCCCGTTGGTGGCCAATAATTAATACGCTGCTCGGCTACAGATATTGCACAGGTTCGTTGAAAACGAGTCGGATGATGTTGGTGACGTTCTCACTGAATAATATTTGATCTTGGTTTCGCAGTTGCGTTCTCTACTGTGGTAGTATACGATTGGGGTGAGCGAGATTATACTTACCACGAAGCAATCACTGATGTCCTTACTATCGTATTCTTCAGCACTAACATCCGGACAAGAGGTAGGTTGATGGAATTACTACCGGAGAAGCCATTTCACCAAGTATTGGTTTATAGTTCGAACTGATCTGGGTGAGTAAAGTCCGTATCAACATGGACAATAAATTCAATTTGGGGCAGTCACGACCCTGGTCCCTCATCACGGTTTTATATCTCAGTGTACGCACCTCGTCTTATAACCACCATCGGCAAGCTGTACTGATTAGTCATAGGTGCGCTGCCTTGGAGTGGTGTACTGCGGGTATGTCGTCAAGGCTAACAAGTTGGTGCTGTACTAACAAGCCATCTCTCACGAGCAGCACCAACATCCTGAGTATGTCTTCTCTATACAGTGTTTATTGTTTCTGACTTGCGGGAGGCAGTCGAGATCTCGTCGGTCTCGTTGAATGATGCAGTGAGTCTTCCACACTGAGCCTTGCCATTCCAGCCCAACTAATTATACTTCTATGTAGGGGTGAGTAAGACTCTTGAATCTTGACCAACTTGTTGGTTCAACAGCTTACAGCTGTGAGTTTGGTTGAGGGAACTCCGAGGCTCTTCATTTATTGGGATTCTCAGGTAGTATTATTTCGCGTTTGATCAACTGGACGCCCGCCGTCGTAATCGTCATACTGGGAGGTGAGTTGCTCAACTGCAGTAGCTCTGACCCGACTGAAATATCATGTGAAGCTGTCATGATCATTCGGTTACATGCCATGTATCAAGGGTCCAGAAAGATGCTCATATTTCTCGCTGCAATCATCTTGGCTCTCACGATCACAACCGGAGTGGTCCTCACGATAGCAGATAGCTACACTCGATGGGGTAGGTTTTGATTGTGTATAAAAGATTCAAATGCGCCAGGCTCATGAGATGAATTCCAGAGGAGTTCGTCCTCTCTGGCACCTATCATTGCCTGCCCTACTACCCGGAGGGAAACATCCCACTTTTGATAGGCGATTATTGGGAGGTCGTGACTGGACTTGCATGGGAGGTCCTCACTTTGTGTCTCGCAGCCTGGATTGCCATAAAACACTTCCGTGAGCTGCAACGACAATCCGACAGGATGGACCGTCAGGGGATTGCTTCATAGTATTAATAAAGACACACGTGCTTTACTTTGCAGCGTGAGCTCATGATTTGGATGTGATTCTCTTTTTTCTGTTGAAGCCTCATGCACTAGCTTTGCTGTTGTCTCTTGCTTTGCACTTAGCACCCTATCCCCATCTGCAGCAGTAAGCATAATCTGTGATTGAGCATCTGGTTTTGATCAGTGTTGACCATTCCTATAGGACCTCTCTCCTGTGGGAGATGAGATTTATAATGGTGTTTACAGGATTCTACTCTGCATCCAGGTGTTTATACTGGGACCACGCCTCATCTTTAGCGTTCGTGCACATCACGCTCTGCTTCTGGCCAACTCAGACGAAGGAACTGCCATGACTACACTTGTGTTTCAAGAGCGCACATACAAGTCAAGTGATGGTGATGTGTAGCATGGGGGCAGTTTGCAGGTATTGTTCATGGGTATTTTGGTGAGGGTATAGTGGTGCACGAAATGTGCAGCCGTGTGGTGGAAGAAGAGTGGAAGAAGTGAGACGGACTCGGTCCTCGGAGATGTTCCAAGTGTTACATTAGTACCTGATGCCAGAAATCGCTATGTGCTATGCATGTCTTCCCCCCTTGGACCTTGCATGAGAGAACTTAGGGGATGTGTAGGTGCGTGTTATAGTTATTTTCATTCTTCAAATAGTCTCCATCTGGACTTGAGGGACTCGCCGAGGTTCGAACTATACGTCACCCTTAACCTTGAGTTTTCATCACAAATGCTCATCGATACCCACGTTATAAGTTATGACCATTGTCTTAGTACTTGTTTTTCGACACGACGGTCTGTGACGGCATTCTTCTCTGGTATATGCATGCTGCCCGCCGTCGACCCTCAGGACGCATCCATGTATCAGAGATGAGGTAACTGCAGCATCTCATGGACGCTTCAACATCATTGGGCATCGAAGCATTCATGGTGCACCCATCGTACTTCTGAATTCTGCAGTGTCCAGCCTGAGGCCTGAGAAATAATTAATAATATTTGGTCTCGCAGGAAAAACCACGATGTGGTGCCACTTGGCACTTACTACTGGGGACGTGAGCGCGAACCTGGTTCACCGTGCGGGTCGCACCGCTCGCACTGACCCTCAAAGTACTACATAACGAAGTGTGACTTTGCCGCCTACTACCTTCGATCCGCATGCTCTTGCCAACACCAAGTAGGTGTGAACCCGATTCACTCCTTCCACTCGCACTACAAAACTCCGAAGTGCTATAGAATCAGCCAGCTTCTCCCCTCGACTCGCCTCCATCCACATGGGACCACTATTGGGGAATTCGTGACCCAGTTCACTAGCACGAATCGCTGCGTTGCAGGGTACTACATAAACTCAAGCATATTATTCACATCCATTCATATTCTCCCTTCGATTCGGGCTGCCCATTTGTTTCGTGATACATTGTTGTACGGGATTGGTACGGGACGTCGCACCTTCGGCACAGTGACATCCCATCTCGTGTCGGCGCTACGCGACACGCTGTAGGCATGTAACCCGTCAAGTGGCCAAGAATCTGACCTTGCGTTCCTTTTCCTTTGGGAACTGGGACTGGACTTCCTAGTGAGACGGCTGTGCCTTGTGGACATGCCATCGAGTGCGGTATATCGCCCTCATTTTGGGTACACAACTCTCCGTCGCATTCATGTCTAGGGTTACAAAGAGCTAAACTTTTGCGTTCTTTCAGGGACTGTTTGGACCTCTCAGTGACACGACTGCCCATCACATTCAGTGGAATAGTACGCATGCACACAGCGAACATGCTTTTCTGATACATGGACCCTGTCACATTGCTTGATGGCATCCATGAATCAGAGATGGGATGTCTCTACACAGCGTTTCGCAGACTTGAAGCCGGTGCTCCAGCCACATTATGCATTGAATCCTCCAGCGCGTTCATGGGGCGTCCGTCCTATTTGCAGTCTCCAGCAATAAATTTCATCGGTCTTGCGGGAGGGGTTCACATCATTCATTTATATCTTCATCGATGTCATCACCAGAGACATGAGTGTGAACCAGATCCACTAGTCACTGCTCGCACTACCGAAAGGCGCGTCATGGGCCTGATCAGCTGCTCCTCTGTATACATTCATCTCTATTCACTCGCCACCGCTGAGGAAACTCGATCTACCAGCACCCACCATCTTCAGAATGGTGCCTGGCGTGCATGCCGTTCAGTTTTGCGTGGCAACAGCTACACAACATCCCATGTCTAGGGTAACGAAGCGTGAATTCCCAGTGAGACGGTTGATCCCCATACCTGTGGATACCCGTTGCCACGCGAACTCCAGACTACAACTGCATTGCATCGCATTTCCTGTCACAGAAGTCAGACGGAGGTCACTAACGATGTCAAGGCGGATCATCATGATAACATCCAAGACCGGCTAATCACCATTGAAGACAACCTCATGAGGACGGCCAAATCATGCACACTCAGCTGACAGGAGTCCTGGAGACGATGGACTGTAAGTTGCTTGTTCGCCTTGGGTGCCCTTTTGACGCACTTCGGCTAGTGTGGTAGTATGGTGGGGAGTACAAGAGAATCGTGTCCGATAACAATACCATCGCACAAGTCAGGGACACATGGCTTTTGTTTATGACATGATGGATGTGAGGAGACTAGAGATATTGTAGTTGTATGAATTTCGAACGACGGAGATCTCTGAAGCGAGGGCGTCTGATCTGAAATGGCTGGTCTGGGTCCCAGCATGGCTTCTCTGGCAAAGCTCGGAGCTGTCGGCGCCTTCTGTGCGTGCGTGCATGCCCACCAACGATCTCGATCACTGCCCGCCGCTGCATGTGTGCCCGCCACTGCCTGTCGACGCACATGCACACCAGCTGCTAAACGCAGCGCACGGACCGTGGATGTCGGGTCGCTGTTTGTTCAAAGTTCTTTTTGTGTTCGAACGAGCGTGACATTGGCAAAACCGACTACAACACGAGTAAAGGTAAAGTGTCAAGTAATATGCATGACCTTGCCAGACTTCTTGCTCGCGTAGTCGGTGACGAGGTCAGTTGGAGAGGGAGATAAGCAGAGAAAGAACCCAGCAAGATACCTGACAGTGATTTCGGCCGGAGATAAGGTAGCAGATATAGTAAAAGCCAGGCACGTAAGAAGAAGGGGGAGGTGGGTGACGACGTCGACGGGCGTGAGGCATGGTGCCAAAATCTATTAATGAAAGCTCTCGATGATTGATCATGGTGCGAGAGGCGAGGAGGGTGCCACCGTTGGGATATTGCATCATGGTTTCTTGTAGTCGACAAATAATTCACCTCTGCCTAATTTTGCCATGGCACAACCCTAGTTCTGTCACATTCTGCCAGTTCTGCCCACAACACTAGGCCGCCGCCGCATGGTTTGATCAGCACATGAAAGGACATTGCTTCGCACAGCGCTGAGGACGCCAATTAATGTTGATGGTGGTGGGCGGCCGTCGACAAGAAACAGGTATGGCTAACTCCGTTTGAATCTGCCGAGCGTGCTGCAGTGCACTCAGACTTGGCAACACCCAGACCAGCCGTAACCCTCACAGGAGTCTTGAACGTCCGGACAACATTAAGATACATCTTTCGAACATGTTTGTACCCTAGTGAATGTCGAGTTTAAAATACTGCCGCTTGGACGCGTATGGTCTGGCGGCCAATACGTATATAGTTTACCACCCGTTGGTCCGGTTTTCTCCAAAGTCAAACATTTGCGACCAACAAATTCTCTACGTCTGGTTGGAGTACAGGTAGACTACAAGGTACGGGCTGTGTACGGACATATGGCTGTTGCAACGAGGTCCAGATAGGATCTGGTTATTTTGTCGTTTCCACGTGATTGCGGCGGCCTTGGGCGGCCCGTTGCACGAATAGAGCTTAAACTCTGGGTCAGCCGCCAGACTTTGCCGAAGGGCCTCAGGCGACTCCACCTCAGACTGGTAAAATCTCTGACATTCACAAAGACCCGGTCATTCGATCGTCAGCCGGTCAGCATCTCGAACACTTGCCGATATTCAATGGCTTCACTGGTAGATCTCATGGCGAAAACCTCTCGAGAATGGGTGGCCTTATAGCATCTGTTCAACAACTGTCCGGAAACCGGTGTTTAAACGCTCCGCACGACACTGCTTTACAGATACATATACATAGCAGCGCTGAGGCGCAAGTCTGCTTGAAGTTTTTATTCTAGTCCACCAAGTCGCTACTCACTGGTACCAATTACTCGAACATGACCTTTACCTCAAATGATCCCTATTGGTGGCCAACGATTAATTTTATGCTCGTTTCCAGCTATTCCACAGGTTCGTTGAAAGCGAGTCGGATGGTGTTGGTGACGCTCTCACTGAAAAATCTTTGATCTTGGTTTCGCAGTTGTGTTCTCTGCTGTGGTGGTATACGATTGGGGTGAGCGAGATTATACTTACCACAAAGCAATCACTGATGACATTAATATCGTGTTCTCCAGCACTAACATCCGGACAAGAGGTAGCGTGATGGAATTACCGGAGAAGCCATCTCACCAAGTATGGGTTTATAGTTCGAACTGATCTGGGTGAGTAGAGTCCCGTATCAACATGGACAATAAATTCAATTTGGGGCAGTCACGACCCTGGTCCCTCATCACGGTTTTATATCTCAGTGTACGCACCTCGTCTTATAACCACCATCGGCAAGCTGTACTGACTGGTCATAGGTGCGCTGCCTTGGAGTGGTGTACTGCGGGTATGTCGTCAAGGTTAACAAGTTGGTGCTGTACTAACAAGCCATCTCTCACGAGCAGCACCTGCATCCTGAGTATGTCTTCTCACATACAGTGTTCATTGTCTGACTGGCGGGAGGTAGTTGTTGTCCCGACAGTCTCGTTGAATGATGTAGTGAGTCTTCCACACTGAGCCTTGCCATTCCAGTTCAACTAACTATACTTCTACGTAGGGGTGAGTAAGATTCTTGAGCAATCCGTGGATCCAACATAGTGACTGCTTATAGCTGTGAGTTTCTCTGAAGGAACTCTGAGGCTCTTCGTTTATCGGGGTTCTCAGGCAATATTATCTCGCGCTTGAACGGCTGGACGTCTGTCGTCGTATTCGTCATACTGGGCGGTGAGTTGCTCAACTGCAGTAGCTCTGACTTGACTGAAATTATCATGTAAAGTTGTCATGACCATTCGGTTACATGCCATGTATCTGGGATCGAGAAAGATCCTCATCTTTCTCGTTGTAACGTTGCTGGCTGTCGTGATCGCGACCGGAGTTGTCCTTGCAGTAGTATGGAGCTACGCTCAATGTGGTAAGTTTTTATTGTGTATGAAAGCTTTAAGTGCACCAGGCTCATGAGATGAATTCCAGAGGAGTTCATTCTCTCTGGCACCTATCAGTGCCTGTCCTACTACCCGGAGGAAAACCTCCCACTTTTGTTAGGGCCTGAATGGGAGTTCATCACGGGACTCGCATGGGAGGCCCTCGCTCTGTGTCTCGCAGTCTGGATTGTCATAAAACACTTCCGTGAACTGCAACGACAATCGACAGGGTGGACCGTCAGGGATTGTTTTACGGTGTTATTGAAGACACATGTGCTATACTTTGCAGCGTAAGCTCGTCATTTGAATGTGATTTTCTTTTTCCTGCTGAAGCCCCTCATGCACTAGCTTTGCTCTTACCTCTTGCCTCGCACTTGGCGACCTGTCCCCATCCTTGTTGGTAAGCATAATCTGTGGTTGAGCAATTTGGTTCAGACTATTGCTGACCATTCTTATAGAACGTCTCTTCTGTGGGAGTTCAGGTTTATAATGGCATTTATGAAATTGCCTTCCCCATGCAGTCGTTTGTACTGGGACCACGCCTCATCCTTAGCATTCGAGCATATCACGCTCAGCTTCTGGCCAACTCCGACGAAGGAACTGCCATGACTACAATTGCGTTCCAAGAGCGCACACACGAGTCAAGTGATGACGATGTGTAGCACAGGGACAGTTTGCAGGTACCGTCAGGGATATCTTGGTGAGGCAATAGTGGTGCATGGCATGTGTGACCATGAGGTGGAAGAAGTGAACCCGATTCGGAAATGTTCAAGGTGTTACATATTTTAATGCCAGAAATTTCTTTGCTATGCTTTCCCCCTTGGACCTTGCGTGACAACTTAGGGATGTGTAGGTCGTGTCAATTTTAGCTGGTTTGTTTTCTGTTACTGTTCGTTCGTTCTTCCAGATTGTCTCCACCCCGAGAACGAATAGACTTAAAGGACTCACCCAGGTTCGAATTCGAGACACTGACAGGCCGGGAGGAATACTGATGTCTCGAGATGCTCAAGGAGATTAAGTACCACAAGCTGATCAAGGCAAGACGGGCATGAAGACAATTCCTGTCGCAGACGGTACCCAGCTGTCTGCAGACCAATATTGCTCCTCCCGTTGGGCCCTTTCCACTTCACATCTTTATCGATTCATTGCTGGAGATTGTGACAAGTATGGACGTCATAATTCGCTCACGACAAGCATTATATCGTTCACCCCAATCGTGTACCACCGCAGAGAGGACGCCACTGTGAAACCACTACCAAATATTGAGCGAGAGCATCAGCAACATCATCCGACTTGCAATGTTTCCGATAAACTTAAATTACAGTTGTAAACGAACGAGAAATTGATTACTTGCCACCAGGTGGAAATATATGAGGTTCCAGACATGTTCAAGGGATTGGGTCGGTGAGCAACGAACTTGACGGACTACAGTCAAAGTTCGCGTGAGTCGGGTGAAAGACAAAGAGGTTGGCATATTCGAGGCCAGGAACTGGTGGGATTTGAAGGCGCTGAATTTGATGGTGTCGTCATTTGAAGCACTAGCAAGGAGAGCACCATCAAATGAAAGTGCTAGACCAGTTTTTCACCGTCGACGTGTCGAACTCATCGATAGACCTGGTGGTGTCGTCTCATATGAAGGCGAATATATAGGGCCAGTGCCGAAAGTGACATCGGACTAGGTTTCCCTACTCTAGTCTCTGACACCGATATAAGTCTATGTTTGAATGGCACACCTCAAGCCACTTCCCTTCGATTCATCCATTCAAATGTCCGACCAACGTCAAGGAGCGTCGTGCAAGTCCCTGTTTTGCACATGTTCAAGATCATGTTTGATACAAACTCAGAAACGTATACTGCGAAATGGAAGGGATAACCTTCACAACTCATCGACCGTCAATCGTCCATGCGTACCTAAGGGAGAGGTGTCATAGAAACCACGGGCAGTTATGATAAGCCACCTTCTAGGCTGCCTACATAATCAACGCAACGACCAGAACAACAGTCCCAATCCTCCAAGCAATACTCTGCATTGTGCCACGCTGGGGGCAGGGACAGCTGAGGCGCTGACTCCCATTTCTTTTAACACAGTGGCTTAGGGAACCCATCATTTCCTGAGTAAGAAACTTACCAAGGACGGCCCGTTCTCGATCACTTCCGCCTTTGGTCGACTCTCCTCAGGTACTTCCGGATCTTCGTTGATATCGATACTAGGGATGATAGCGCCATTATCGAGGAGATCATCCGCACGGGACAGGGGTTCTTTGAGCTCGCCGGGGAACAAGTCTGCGTCGTCTGCGAATCTGATAACGTGCGTCAGCAATGGCCCGAGCATGCACCACGATGTATGACCAACCTTTGCAATACAGGCATACGAGAGACCCGATCATCTTGGAGCTCATCGCGTCCAAGTGCCGTTAAAGACTCCTTCTCGCTAGCAATCCCAACACTCGCTCCGCCCACCTTCACAACCAAGCCACCGTCACCCTTCTTGGTGCCCAAAGCAAGCGTTATGGCAGGCTTAATATCCACTTGCACAACAAACCATTTTTCATGCAGATCATTAAACCACTGAGGCCCGGGTCCTGATCTCGCCTGTAAGCGGGTCTTTTACCGTAGATACCTGGTACTGGGCCGTGGGCAAGGTCAACCTTAAAATATGTCGCGGTGGCCGATCAGCATTCAACCCTGATGAGTGTAGTGGCGAAGCAGGAATGATAGATACGCTCGAACTGATGGGCAAGTCGGCTGTACCTGCACTTGAGACCAATTATATGTCGTTCTCGCGTGAGGTTTCGAGGGTAAAAAAATTTCGCGTTGTCTCGTGCACGAGATGTAATGAGTACCTCGTAGCCCTCGGGATGGAGTTTGGAGTCGACAACGATCTCAGCAACAAGGAGATCCATGGAATATCTGATTTCGCCCTTCAACGTAAATGTAGAAGAGGATAGCTTCAAGGGCTCCGCAGAAGCAGAGCCGACAGAGGCTAAGGAGGTCCTGCGAGGATATGGTACGGATGAAGGGATCGAAGGGGAGGTAGGAATTTCTACAGGATTATTCGCCCTCGCCTCGGGAGTTGGAATAAGAGTTGGGAGACCCGCTCTGCTCCGCCTAGGTGTGAGATCATCAGGTATACCCGATATAGTACCGGCCATAGTGAGCAACACACCACTGCGATGAGTTTGATTGAGAGGGTTGAAAATCGAAACAATCAACTTCCGATTGCCGTCCTTCCTTAATCTCCAAGATGGCGCATTAACTCCAGTGCCGCCCTTCTGTTCCGCCAGGACAACACCTGCTGCTTTAAGTTTCTTATATGGCATGGGTGAATTGCCCTTGAGATAGGTCTCCACCGCGAGTATTGACCTGAGGAGGGCGCTATTGATCATGGAGTTCACTGCTACTGGTATGGGTCCCGTGTAGTCCACCACAATAGCTCTTGTGCACTGTGTTGATGGAATGGTGTAGTTCTCCTTGATATATGGGTCGAGGGTCTCAAACACCCAACCATCGATATACGTCCGCCCAATGGGCAGTGCGTACGGGTCGTACTTGGATGGAGAAAACGATGCAGCCGAATCTGGACTAAAAGATGCGTTCCACAAAATATGACAGCGAGCGTCTTGTGAGGGACCCATCCCTCCCGGTATGAGGTCTAAACTTGAGAGTGGAAGCCTAGAACGAGCCATGACAGACGCCATGAAGAACCCCCGGTCACGAAAAGGCAACCCTCCCTTGGACACCTCAAAGACAGTATGGCATTTCGACCCAAACCTCTCCAATATTGAGGCAGAAGCGAATCGGACATCCCACTGCTTACGACACTCATAGTTCGTCGCAAAAGCACCAGCCTCTTCTGCGGAGACCCCTTCAATGACTTTCTCGCCTTTGTGCACTATGATGGAGGGCGAGATGTCTGTGAATAGTTCGTGATGGATGGAGATACCCTTGTCGCCCAGCAGTGTCCACCCGGCTTTCGCATCGGGACCACCGAACTGCAGATCTCACATCCATTGCAAAGCTTCCGCGGCACGTTGCATGGGCGCTTGTGATGCAGATGGAGCACCTCCGTCTCCAGGAGCCATTGCAGCAACCACTTGCTGGGTTGTAGTTGTCGCTGTGTCCACTGCAGTCGACCAAAAGCTGGCAAGCGGACTCGTGATTTTCGGAGACGTTGACCACGTTGACACTGGCATGGGTTTCGCAGGTTCGGGGGGTTTAGGTGATGAATTTCTGGGGGTAGAGCCTGAGCTGTTCGGAGTATCGCCATCTGCGGCGAACAAAGCATCGTGCGTGAGCGTCAACCACAGTCCCCCTCCACCTGCAGATAGTCGGTGACGGCGCAGGGCTGTGACACTATGCGGAGGGGGGTCGACGACATCAAGCACGGATGCCCACGTGTCCATGTCACAACGGATCTCGCACTCGATCGTGTGCATCGTGCGAGAGTTAGCGAATACGGTTGATTCATTTACCGAATCTTCGGGAATAGTGCTGGGTGCTCGGCGATTCTCTGAGCCTTCATACTCGACGCGGAAGGCGCCCCTCTCATGATCATATCTCATGTCGTTAGCTTTGGCCCCTGCAAGTCGTGTCACTACCGGGGGACCGCCGCACTTGATGACAAAGTCACCAATGCCAGCAAGCGCAGAGATCGTGGCTTGTGGCATGCTTGCCTTGTTCGACCAGCCTTTGATATCTGACTGCTCGAGCAAGGTGAGCTGTATGGTGCTCGGAAAGAGAGTTTCGATAGCCCATCCTTGGAAATCGACCTGTGTACGAATGAGAGTTGAGTCCTGAGGAGGGATGGACGAGAACAAGTATGGGTCATCGGCTGAGAACGAGAAGACATGGGTTGTGGTAGGAGATTTATAGACGATTTTCAAGAGCACGGTGGCTCGACCCCTATACGCAAAGTCGGAAGTAATTCATAGTGATATCAAGTGGAATATGCGTACTGTACGGGCCACGCAGGTTTGGTCTTGAAATGCCACAGTTGCGTTAGCTCATTGACATCTTCTAGAGGCGTTGCATCCTCGTGTTGCTTGTCCCAAAAAAACCCTAGCACCAGGCGAAACCAACGCGCCGTACAAGTCCCATAATGCAAGGCCGACAAAAGTAGCTTCTGCTCTATACACAACCAGGGTCAGATCGATAGAATCCAACTGAGTCACTAACACCCCACGTGCTTCCGTAGCTGCAGGACATCCTGAGTACTAGTTCAGAAGCAGAAAATGAATTCCACTCATTCCACTTCCACTTCGCTTCTGGCTCCTGCAATAGTGACGACGAACGGATAAGGATGACCAAATAAGAAAGCTGCATGACAGTAGATCTACAGTGCTTGCAGTGCTGGGTTGGGAGTGAAAACCATAGTCGCAACTGTTGAGCAAAGACGTGTCACGGTGTTAGTGACTTTATACCTTGGCAGAGGGACTTTACCATCTTGTGTTGGGCTGGATGTGCGGAAATTACATGCCTACATATGCACTGACAGGATGATGAGCCAAGCAAAAAGAGAAACGTGCCAGCAGTTCTAATGAAGAGGATCAGTGCATCGTATGATAGCGCATCTTGATTTGAATTGCATAAACAAGTGCTACCTAGTAGGCCTGGAGCACATGTCAGGCTTCCAATACTGACACTGCATGCGTTCCCCGATCCTGACCCACACTTCAAGGTGAACTGCGCCCACCAGCATCAGCGCTTCTGAATGAACCAGCGACAAGTTTGCCCTAGAATCCAAGCTCCATATCTGCGTGTGGAATCGATTCAATCGAGTGTCCCGCTCGCCAGCTTGTCGCGTGCTATCTGTGGAGATATCCAAGCACCTCCCTTCAAATGTTTTCCATCTCCGTCTCAACCGAGCTCAAATGCTTTGAGCTCTCTCCGCAACGATGATCTCCACCAGCAACGATAACCCAACGACCATCCCTTGATGCCGTAAACGCATGTATGTCCTGCTTTAAGTGCTTGCACAAATCCCGCACCTTCTCAATCTCCTTACCCGCCTGCAGATTCCATCATCAAGCAGTCCTGTTCCAATCATTCGCAGGCCGTTCGGGAAGTAGGATATGGATGGAACGTGACCTTCATTCCAAGGTCATCATTGGCGTCAGAATCGAGGTAGCTGCGGCGATGTGGATGCCATGATGTGTCTCCACAAGCGAGATCGGTAAGTACTACGCTAACGTCGTGCAAATTCAAATTATTTGAATGTTATCCTCTTCGTATATGCAAATATTCAAACTTCGTGCTTCTCCAGCCAACGCCACTCCGAGATCGACCAGTCTGCCTGCGGTAGAAACCCTCAACATCTTGAAAAGCGCGCAAGGCAGACTGCTTAAGTATCGTACGAGTCTAGCCCCGCGCGGCTTATCCAAAATACAAAAATTCCTTCGATTACACGTGATTCCAGAAGTGTCTGGAGGCGGCACGTGAGTGACACACATCTCGAGCAGTGCTGAGAACTAGCCGATCTGATGCAAGTGTGGCAAAAATCTCTTGAGAATGATTGGTGATATCTCATGATATTATCATCTGCTCGGCAGCCGTCCGACAACTGCGTGTTCAAACACGGCTCTGCGCGATACTAGTTGCAGATCCGCAGCGCAAGTCTGCAAGCTTTGATTCTAGTCCACCAAGTCGCTACTCACTGGGACCAATTGCTCGAACATGACTTATACCTCGAATGAGCCCTATTGGTGGCCAACGATCGATTTTGCGTTCGTTCACAGCTATTCCACAGGTCCGTCGGGAGCGAGTCGGATGGTGTTGGCGATGCTCTCACTGAATAATATTTGATCTTGGTTTCGCAGTTGCATCTTCTGCTGTGGTGGTATACGATTGGGGTGAGCGAGATTATACTTGTCACGAAGCAACGACTGGTGTCCTTATCGTGTTCTTCAGCACTCACATCCGGACAAGAGGTAGATTGATGAAATTACCAGAGAAGCCATCTCACCAAGTATGGTTTTATAGTTCGAACTGGTCTGGGTGAGTAGAGTCTCGTATCAAAATGGATAATATATTCAATTCGTAGCAGTCGCAACGCTGGTCCCTCATCACGGTTCTATATCTCGGTGTACGTACCTTACTTTATAACCACCATCGGCAAGCTGTACTTACTGGTCATAGGTGCGCTGCCTTGGAGTGGTGTACTGCGGGTATGTCGATGTTGTCAAGGCTAACAAGTTGGTGCTGTACTAACAAGCCATCTCTCACGAGCAGCGCCAACATCCTGTGTATGCATTCTCACATACAGTGTTCATTGTCTCTGACTGGCGGGATGCAGGGCAAATTTCGTCAGTCTCGGTGAATGACGCAGTGAGTCTTTCACACTGAGCCTTGCCATTCCAGTCCAACTAACTATACTTCTACATAGGGGTGAGTAAGATTCTTGACCAACCTGTTGATTCAACATGATGACTGCTTACAGCTGTGAGTTTGTTTGAAGGAACTCCGAGGCTCATCAGTAACTGGGGTTTTCAGGTAATATTCTTTCGTGCTTGATCACCTGGACACCCGCCATCGTAGTGGTCATACTGGACGGTGAGTTGCTCGACTGCAATAGCTCTGACTTGACTGAAATATCATTCAAAGTTATCATGATCATTCGGTTACATGCCATGTATCTGGGATCAAGAAACATGCTCATATTTCTCGTTGTAATCATCGTGGCTCTCACAATCGCAACCGGAGTGGTCCTCGCGATAGTAGACAGCTACGCTCGATGGGGTAAGTCTCGATCGTGTATGAAAGATTCAAACACACCAGGCTCACAAGATGAATCCAAGAGGAGGTCATCCTCTCTGGCACCTATCAATGCCTGTACCACTCCTCGGATGGAAACATCCCACTTCTGATAGGGGTTGATTGGCAGTTCATGACTGGACTCGCATGGGAGGTCCTCGCACTGTCTCGCAGTCTGGATTGTCGTAAAACACTTCCGTGAACTGCAACGACAACCGACCGGATGGACCGTCAGGGATTGTTTCACGGTGTTAATAAAGACGCACGTGCTATACTTTGCGGCGTGAGATCGTCATTTGAATGTAATCATCTTTTGTCTGCTGAAGTTCCTCACGCACTAGCTTTGTTCTTACCTCTTGCCTCGCACTTGGCGGCCTGTCCCCGTCCTTGTCGGTAAGCATAATCTGTGGTTGAGCATCTGGATTTGACCACTGCTGGCCATTCCTATAGAACATCTCTTCTGTGGGCGTTCAGGTTTATAATGGTGTTTATGAAATTGTCGTCGACATGCAGTTGTTTGTACTGGGACCACGCCTCATCCTTAGCGTTCGCGCACATCACGCCCAGCTTCTGGCCAACTCCGACGAAGGAACTGTCATGACTACAATTGCGTTCCAAGAGCACAGACGAGTCAAGTAGTGGTGATGTGTAGCATGGAGGCAATTTTCAGATATTGGCCATGGATTTTTGGCGAGGGTATAGTGGTGCACGACAAGTGAGAGGGATATGTTCAAAGTGTTACACTACCTGATGCCAGAAGTGCTATGCGCTATGCATGTCTTCCCCCTTCAGTGGGCCTTACTAGAGAGGACATGTAGGTGCGTGTCGATTTTAGCTGGATTTTCTTGTTCGTTCTTCCAAATAGTCTGCACCCCGGGAACGGGTGAACTTAAGGGACTTGTCTAGGTTCGAATTCGAAATACTGATAGGCTGGGAGGGCTGAATGTTTCGAGATGATTAAGGACGTTGACTATCACAAACTGGTCAAGGCAAGACGCGCATGAAGACAATTCTTGTCGCAGACGAAATCTACTAATATATTCAGCGGTCCGCAGGCCAACACCGCTCCTCCCGTTGGGCCCTTTCCACGTCATATCCTGCTCAGCATCCATACCCATCCATCCTTGACCACCGCGGACACACTGAATCTCCATCCTGCAACAAGCCGACGTTCTGATGACCACCAGCGTGTCAAACGATAATGATGAGCTGCATAGAAGTCACGTACTGCATACTCGCAGGTAGCCACATCGCCCATCTCATCAACGTAGCTGCCGGTCATCAGTCACCTTATTTGATGAAGATATGAGTGTGACCCACTTGCAGACTGTGAACCCGTTGTCGGACTTCACATAGTCGGAGACTAGCTCGTAGGTCGCCACACCGTCGACTTCCAACGTTTCTTGGCACGTTGCGCATCCCGCATTGGCGCCAGCGAGGAAGGTGAACAGAGCAAGGATGGCGAAGCGGGGAGTGAACATCATGGAGCTTGTTGTGGTGAACGACACAAAGCCACGCGAGTATTTTATAGGCTGAAAATACTGGAGCCGACGCGATTTGGGCTTCGCCTCACGTTATTCGATGTCACTCGCTTCTGAAGCGCTGCTAAGAAATTCGATTATCCTCCGAACAGTACTTTAATTAGAGAACTGCCGCTAGCCGTCATTTGTCTGTTATAAGTTATATTTACTCCTTATACCACCAGTCCGTGTGTCCCAAGAGTTCGCGCATCGACTCTAGCACACACAATTTTGCACGGAATCCTTATATATGTTGTATTTAGGTTCCCCCTAACATAATACACAGTGCCATGTTTTTTGTTTGAATAAAATCGAAATAGATCTCGTCCCATGGCCAACTTATTGGTGCTGGAGGCTAGTTTTGTGCATAGAAGGTTCACTCTAAAGGTCAGATCACCACATAAAATCATGGAATGCAGTACGATGGTTATACACAATGAGAGAATACTAAAACAAATTTCTCCGGGGCCACATGTCAGGATCATCTGCAAAAAAAGAAATATGCCCCAGACGTGACAATCTATCCAAAGCGTTACATCAAGACTGTGTAAATCGAAACTCCGCAATGCCGAAATGCAATGTACGAACGGTGCGGACACTGCGGAGTGTGAAAAGGTGTTGCGGCAGACGTGTGACATGGTGTGACAAAGTGCGCGAACTCCAGGAAAAATGCACTTTTGTGCGCGGTAACTCTCCGCTGGACTCAACACGTCGATTTTGGAAAAAAAAAACACTAGCGGGTGTTGTACTTTCGATATCAGACTATCGAACTGTCAAGAATTAAATTTTTATGTTTGTGCGTTGTGGAGCAATAGACGTTGCCCCAAAAGTGCGCGAACTCTAGTGGACATCTAGTAGTATGTACTTTGACATCAAAATCTCAGATTTGAGGTAAGAGAACCCTCGATTGTTCGCTTGCTGACAAGTCACGGCATTTTACTCTGGGTGACGAGTATTCTCGCTGCGTCAGTACGACATCATTATTGGCTCCTCTTTGATGCAGGTTGCCTCTTAGGATGTCTGCAACTCTGCACGCATTCCCAATATTGAGCATGTTCTTGCTTCTTGATCTTGCAGTATTGCTAATTGACTTGTTTCAGGCTGGTGCCAGTGCGATTTATGTTCTACCGAATGATCAACGCCCCAACAAGCCTACGATGCCTCGAGGTATGCACGTGACACATTCAACTGGTTTCTTACATTTCTAGCACCTATTTTTTACGCCCAACAGTGTGAGGCATGTTGCAAGTGTTCACGCGTTTACGCGCAAGGAAACCGGATACACAGACAAGTTGGAACTCTCTCGAGGCTTGCACTCAGATAGGCTGGTTGACAGCAAATACTCGTTTATCACACAATCAACAGCGAATGATTACAGGTAGATACATTTTCAGACATGAATGGCACCATAAGGAACATCAGCTGTATATAACCCACGAAGGAGAACCAAGTGTCACATCCAGCAACTTCATCCATTCATATGTCCCACCGACGTCAAGGAGTATCCAAGTCCCTGAGTTACACGTTCAATGTCATGCATCATCTCAGACAAATCAGAAACGCCTACCGCAGGACGGAAAGATGACCTCCACGATTCACCGACCCTCAGCAAGGCATACAGAGCTGTGTGGGCCATGAGTATCAAGGGTTATATATAAGCCGCCTTCGAGGCCACCTACATAAGCAAAGCAACAACCAGAACAACAGTCCCGATTCTCCGAGCAGACCTCCCCGAGCCCGCTGCCAGCGCATTGGCTGGTGTCAAATGCTGGGGAAGCTGAGGCGTTGACACCCATAAAGATGGAACAGGCAAGGATGATCAAATAAGAAAGCTGCATGTCAATAGAGGTTTGCTGGGTAGGAATGAAAAGGCAAGTTGAGCGAGAACATGTAGTGACTTTATACCTCTGCAGAAGAACTTTACAGGTTTTATGTTGGACAGAAATTTCCGTGTCCGCTACAGAACGGGCCGATCATACAGGTGAACGTGTCAATAGTACTAGTGAAGAGGATCAGTGCATCAGGGCACGAAGAATTGTGTGGTCCGGGAGTGTGGTGATATAACTGGAAGTCCTTCATCGAGCGAATTGTGCTAACCCCTAGGTTACGACTTCCTCTGATGATGTTCGAGGAAGGCCCGAGGCCTGAATCAACGCTCGTATCACAGGGGTCACATGAAGCTGTACGTACACCATCACGTTCAGCTTTTGCTATTGTACGCAAAAGATGTCAGTAAGTTCCTGTTTGTTCAAACATCTTAGGAGTTGCAACGTGCCTTAATGCTTCCGGAAACACAAGATAGTTGACTGCTGATCGGTACTATGGTCCAACCATGTGCAGATCAGCGAGAAGGCTGACAGGCCTTGTTACAGGGAATTGGACGCCTGCCTGCCGTAAATGGCGATACAACAGACGTATGATGCGAATTCGGGCGTCTACTCAAATCTTGTTCCCTTCCTGCAGGCTAGATTCTTGAAACATATTTATAAATTCCGAGTGTCCAGAATTTCACAAGAGCATGTAAGGTAAGAGCGCAATATGGCATGTCGGGAGCAAATCTAGGATACGAGGTAATGGGATCGTGATCATGTTGGCAAGGGAAAAGACCCAGGAATTGTACGACGACGCTCTGGGTGATGGTAATATGTGCCATGTCGTCGCTTGCTGGGTGAAGCAAAAGGTGTGGATGGTGATTGACCGTTTGTAGCCAACAGGTTCTCCTGAGATGCGTTACTCGGGGCTGTGGGCTGCCTCAGGCGTCGGACTCATAGTCCCATAATCATCGTCGGAGTCGTCGTCTATCAACCAGTCACCATCTTCTGGTAACATGATAACGCCCGAAGCAGGGTCGAAGCTCAGGCGGTGATTGAGGCTGCTATGCGGGCTGAGATCCTCGTGCCGTGCGTGTATCCACCCATGGGTTTGAAGGTCCAGCTTCTGGAGGAGGAACACCATCCTGGTTCTCAGAGGTACTCATGTCGGTAAGAGCGCCATCAGTAGCGGGGCGAGATTGCCGTGATGTTCGAATCTTTCCTCGTAGCATGGTGTAGCGGTTACGTAGGTTAAGAACGATGCCTTGGTTGACATATGGAGACGCTCTCGACCCTCCTGCACGGTGCCCATTGACAAGGGTTTGCCCTTTCTTCAAAGGAAGCCAGGGCTCAGGAAGCACGCCAGTTAGGGCGGGGTGTCCGTATCTTCGTTTCCCGGTGCTAAATAAGGGATAAGTACATGGCAAATCATCGAAATAAAGGAACTCACTTCAACACGCCATTATACCAATTAGCCATAGGTGGTTGTGACTGAAAGAGGAGTAGGTCAGACGTTCATTCCGTATATTGTATTACCTACATAGTCCGTCCGTTCGTCTTCTGGAGCAACATAGAGCATGTCGTCGTTTTGGGCGTATCTCCGACGCATCAAATTACTGAAAGTATGTCTGCATTAGGGTCCAAAAGAAACATTTGTAGACCTTACCTTTGCGACCATGTCACAGGATGTCCCTCCCGCAGCCTCACTACATCCGCTGAATCTTCGCCCCGCTCTACCTCGCACACAGAACTGAGGCATACCGCGCTACTGAGAGGTTTGAAGGTCTCATGGATGTACCAGGACCAGATTGCGGTGCCAGCGAGGAGCGGAACAAGGAGAGACGACATGATATAGCATTTCCGCAAGGTCAAGATGCCGATCATAAACGTCTGGAAGATGATTATGCCCCAAATGAGCCTGACGAACGTGAGAGGCCATGCTTGGCCCTGAGATTCGTAGGGCTTGTAAAACACTGAACCAGCGAGCTCAGAAACAGTCCAACGAAAGTGAGTATGGGTCTGCTCACCAAACAACAACTTGTACTTGTACACGACATACGCCATTCCAAAATAGATTGCACCAAAGACAACGATCAAGGGCTGGACGACGCTGTACAGGATGGTGACAACAAAAACGAGAATCGCTTGAGGGTATACGACACCATAGTTGATCATGGGAGGGGCATTCAACTCGGCGAAATCTACCCAGAGTAAGAATTAGGTTTTTCATCGACATGTGGTAGTGCTTACCTCGAGGTGTACGAGTCCTGAACATGCGTAAAACCATCCGAGGTATTATCACCCCCAGGTTAAGCAACTGGAGCGGCATGATACCAAATCCTGTCGTTCGAAGTCAGCACTCTCAAGTATACGTTAAGATGATATACCCACCTTGAAGAATAACATATGAAAGGAAGAAGTGCCTAAAGGACGTACCTGAATGAGGTGTCGATTAAAAGATGTTGCCACTTACTTTGCCCTTCCTTGCTGAAGCGCTGTCGCTAGCTTTTCCGGGATCTTCGCAGGTGAGTTGGCGAGATCGCGCACCAACTGCCAGTACGTGCTCGCCAAAAGGAAGATGAATACCACATTGATGAGGAGGAACAAGAAGTATCTTTCAAAGTCTCAGACATTAGATTTTCTGTAAGTGGAAAGAACTGACTTCCGCATCAGAGAGTATTCGATCAAGCTGCGTGCTCTGTACCCCTGAATATACGTCAAAGCTAGTAACGCCAATCATAAGCTACGCTAAATGTCTGATAAGAAAACTCACCTTCAAGAATAAACGGTAGAAGTGCGTTCAGCGTGATCATGGCCACGGACGGCAACGAATTCTGTACGATGGCACGTATTTTGTCGTTGCTATCAATGAGTCTGCCCAGCCAAGGCATCACTTTCTTGATCTCCTTGTAACTCAACAGACTCGCGAGCGCAGTGATTGGGAATATCCAGAAGAACATCAGTATTAACACACAACCGATTACAAACACCTCGCGAGCCAAGAGGTTTCCTGGAGTGTGAGTAATGTTCGACCAAACAATGTCTCGCGGTTCAGGGGCTGGACTGGTTTTCACGTCCCCTGGGTCACATGAATGCGCCGCTTGTACAGCAATTTGCTATAGAGCAATCAGCGAAGGGAGATATACGTCAATAAATTCGACGCTTACTGCACTAGACATCTTCTCAAACGTAACGAAGGCGACTTGCGTTGCCTTCGTTTTCCCGATGCGACGCCACCTCTTGACTTTCTCGTCGGCCTCCGTAAACTTTGTCTCGAGGTACTCAAGCGCATCCACTTTTCTGGATAACCATCCTGGTCTTATCGTAGGACGCTGGCGATGTGGGACGACGAAACGCCCTGCTGGTTTTCCAGTAGTGATGGCTCTCTATCCGAGAAGGGGGGAATGACGTTCTCTGACGGATCGTAGGATTCCACCACGCTTGGATTCCCCACGTATTTCGTCCATGCACTCTCCAGCTTCAGCAACGCTTTCGTCCGAAGGTCAAGAAGGGCTTTCAGAGTGCCGACTTCTCTGCAGACCGTCACGCTCTCAACGCTGAGCCCTATGTTTTCAAAGTACTCAGCGAGAGCCCGCTCGGACCTAAGGTGATTAGGCAGGCTAGTCACAATGACAGTCCTTCCGGGAATAGAATGAACCAGTTCGAGGGAGAAAAGCTGGCGTGAGCGAATGAAGCGACCGGTAGTTCCTGTAGAGGAACCGCAACGCAAGGAAAGTGAAAAGGTACGTGAAGAGAAAATGAATCGTCAGATATGAGTTAGCATCGCTGATGAGATCGAGCCAGTCCCGTCCGGGTGTCATAGGGTCATCGTCAAAACTAGTGGAAATCCATTCCGGCCAATCAGTATCATCTTCGTCAGTGCCTCCTCCGAGGCCGATGTTATTCTACAAGCAATATGAATCGGTGTTTCTCAGACACGCGAATATACGTACATTCCAATTAATGGGCATAAGGATCGCAACAGCGCATAAAGAGCAAACGGAAAAGAGGTAAAAGGATGTCTTGAAGAAGCTAAGGAGCTGTTCGGCACGTGAGTGATGTCTTAGTATACGCGTTGCGGCAAACTTGCCACTGCCGCATCCAATCCAACAATTTGCAGCACAGTATACTCAGACCTTTCATGGTTGGAATAATCCATCCAAAAAAACGCCTGATGAGCATGTGCCTCGTGCGGGGAGAAGTCTGAAGGATATTAGTTCTACTGCATACCTAGCAAGAACGTAACAACACACCTTTCAGCATCGTTCTTGGTGCAAATATCAATGGCCATCGCTTGCGACAGTACGAGAAAATCAGGAAAGATGATAGTCCTATGGTGGAAGAGAGTAAGATTTGTGTCGTGAACCATGGACCCTCGAACTTGACTAGAGGTAGAGATAGCGTAAGATTAGCAAATTTGCTTCTGGTCTGAACCTACATGTTGGAGGTGATCCCGGCGGTAGCTCTGGCTCTTCATCGCCAATCGCACGGACCAGGACGGACTGGATGACATCCATGAGGTTGAGTGAAAGGTGGTGCACGTGCCAGTGAAGCGACAGTCCTGATTACCATAAAGGGATGTGGCGAAAGCCCCGGAACCAAACAACCACTCTGACTTCATAGTTACGTCATATCAATATGACAGCCAGCAGAGAAAAACAATAGACCAGCGATATATACATACAGTAAGTAATTCGACAAATACCAATTATTATCTCGTAAATGGCAAACTCCTCTGGCGTCGTGGGCGTTTCCCACGAACACCATCATGGCCGCATAATTCTGAGATTTTTTCGAGAACGTCAATTTTTGACTGGTAGCGGCGATCACGGTAGGAGTCTCCAGGAAGCGTGCATATACAAGCATGGGCATCAAACCGGATCCCAAGGCTTTCCACAATTTTCCCATTCCTCTCCCACCAACCACCCGCCTCCGACACCTCATCGATGCATGTCACAGCAAGAACGACTGGGACTTTCATCCCTGCAATCGCCGCAGAGAAGGTTTCGTAACTGTGACGCAGTGCTCTGGTGGCCCTTGACCCGCACGCAGTAGACCAGAAGATGCAGCCCATCTTCTTGAGACATCTTCCTCAAGAAATATTTCAACTTTTGGTGGGAGCCATTCCGCCGGCATCGACCCATGGCTTCCCTCCCCGAGACCCACTGTATCGTGCAGAGTGTATCTCTGGCCACGTATATCGACCTCGTAGGCATGCTCTTCGGTGGTGCAGGAAAGTGCGTCTGGGGATGTGGGGGCGATATCCCTGCCTGCAATCAGATTGATCAAGGAGCTTTTACCGACTCCAGTCTCTCCAAAAATCACGATGTTTCTGCCAGTTCCTGGACGCCCCTGCTCGATTACACTCACTTTAGAACGATCCATCACATGCAACAGACTCACCTCAGATTTTGCCTCGAGATCGTCATCGAACTGAACGAGGTCTACACTACGAGAGCGGGCCCGATTAGTCCACCAGGTCTCATTGGACAGGCCAAGAGATCGTTCAGACATAACTTGAAACACAACCTGCAATTTTTGACATCCAGCGTCTCGGAGTGAAATCGGACATAACCTTACCTTGTTATCAGCACTGAATGGTTCGGGGATAGACCTGGCCAGGAGGTAAGACAGATCCTGAAGGACTTTATAGATGGTCAGGGAATCTCCGTAGAGATCTTGCATCCGGCGGCGCACCACAGACGTATCAGGTAACTTGAAGATCATGGGTTGGCTGATATGAGTGGGAGCTAATTTTGCAATGCTGGCTCATGAAGTGCGGACCGTGATAAAAGGTTCAAAGGTAGTCTCCCATAGGCAGACCAGATGGAAGGAAGATAGTCGTTCCAAGGAAGAAAATCTGTCACGGTGATGGAGTGTCAATCGATATGACTGACGATGAATGATCAGTAAAGCCCCAGGATCAAGAAGCTGACGAGTCAAAAGGACAGAAAGCTGCTCGTAGTGAGAAAATCCATAGCACACCAGTACAACAGTATTACTGTGTACCAAACAGCAAGACTGTTGCACTGTTGTTGAACGAGTGATAGAGTTGGACAGAGGTGCAAATTCACATGCACAATTCCGTTTTTGGGAGAAGGTTGTTTGCCAAAAAAAAACAACTTTTGGGAAAATGCAGAAAGTTTGAAGGCCTCCATGAGTCTCCATGTTCCGCCTTCTGTGTCGTTGTCATAGTCCACTAAAACCTTCCCAACGATTCTTTTCCAGCACCCGGCCATACCTCGCAGGCCTCTCCTGCTTCCAATGTCATTCACCAAATCGAACAAGACGCGCTCGCATCCTTCAGGCTGTAAGGAAGCGCGTCAAAGTCAGGGATGAATTGCTAGCAAATGTGAGACTACTACTATTGATATTACCTCGATGCGTCAGCTCAGTATTCACCAGATGTCTGAGGATATGTCCTCTCCAGAAGACATTGCACGCGCACGTCAACTCAAAGAATTAGAGCCCTTGCATGAGGCATGGTCAAGCTGGACGCACGCTCGGCAGGTTTGTGATATCCTATTTCATCGCTGTTGGCCCTGGCTCAATGCTACCACAGTAGTCATTGGAAGAGACGCTACCCCTCATGCAAGATCCCGACCCAACCATGCGCACCCTAGCATCAGAAGAATTCACCTCGCTCACCAGTACCCTATCCACTCACCTCTCCACGACATTTCCCTCTCTTCTCGTTCCTCCATCGTCTACGCGCGATTTGCATGCTCTGCTAGAACTAAAAGCCGGCGTTGGTGGGTCCGAAGCAGCTCTATTTCTATTGGACCTCCTGCGGGTATACGTCCGGTATGCTGGTTCAGTCGGATGGCGAACAAGCATCATACAGAGCAGTGAAACTGAAAGTGGAGGGATGCGTGATGCTATCCTGGAGATTAAAGGTGAAGGTGCGTATGACGCATTGAGGTGGGAGAGCGGTGTCCATCGTGTACAGCGCGTCCCCGCAACGGAGTCAAGTGGTCGGACTCATACGAGTACCGTCGCAATCATAGTAAGTACTCCATCAAATTAGATTGAGTCACGAGGTGACATGCCCGCTCCCAGGTATTGCCGCTGAGCGAAGACGCTGAGAGTATGAGCGGGAACGATGAACTCTTCAAAATGGAGGATGTGAAGGTCGAGGTCATGCGTGCACGCGGTGCAGGTGGACAGGTGGGCTTTTGACTTCGAGCAAGCCATTTGACTTCAACCATTATCATCAGCACGTCAACAAAACAGAGTCTGCAGTCCGTCTTACCCATACACCCCCGGTATCACTGTTTCCATGCAAGACGAACGCAGTCAGCATCAGGTAACCTACACTCATTTCGTCGTTGAGGTGGATCTCACATGATTCGAACAGAATAAGCGTCGTGCTTTTCAAGTCCTTCGCGCTCGCCTGATGGATGTAAAGCTTTCTCAAGACATTGCCAACCGCCGGGCTACTCGTCGGAATTTGGTGCGCACCGCGGACCGCAGCGAGAAAATCCGTACATACAATTATGCGCAAGATCGTGTGACGGATCATCGAATTGGTCTCTCCCTCATGAACCTCACCAGCTTCCTGGAAGGTGACGGCGTGCAGGATTTTCTGGATGCATTGCGCCGAAACTGGCAAGAAGAAATCATGGAGGATGTTGTTGGAGAGTCAGAATAAAACATGACATTTGCCCTCTCCAAAGCGCCCCTTCATTATCGCCCTGCTTGGATAGAAAATATAATTTAACCACATTCGAAATCCATGCAGTCCCACAAGCCATCCCATTCCGATATAAATAGCGCATGATAACACACCTCTCAAGTACAAGACCAGAATGTCCAGGCTAAACCTTGTCCCGTCTGATTTACATCACTCGACATCCACCAGCAAGACCAAGCTCCTCGAGCTCCTCCTTTGCTGCCTCACGCTCATTAGCACTCAGCTTCGCACGCGACTCGAGAGGGAACCAGTCCGCCATAAAGTTCAAGAGAGCATAATCAACATTAGCTGCGAAACATAAGCCACCCGACAAACAAGGAGGGGTGGGCGGGAAACTCACTGCGGTCGGCTTTTAGCACCGTAGGGGCCCTGCAAATAGGGCAATTCGCTTTACCAAGCTTTTGAAGCTTTACTAGACATCTATGATGAATTATTTTAGTCGAATTGGTCGTAACAGTCAGCGTGAAAATAGTCATGCAATCACCTTACACAGAATAAATGGCCACATCCGAGTCTGATGGGCTTGAACGCGAGACTGGTACATATAAGACACGAATAATCGTCGACGTGAGGCACAATCGGGAGTAAAATTTCGCCGATAGCTTGCACGAGGAGTCGAGGTAGAGACGCTGGAGGCTGGGGCAACAAGGCCAACTCCACTGGCGGTGGAGACGCCGGTAATGGTCCGTTCCACAGTGAAAGAAGATAGGAAGGAAGAGGCAATGCAGTCCGCTTCGTATGCTTCTTAAGAATCTTACGGGTCGCTTCGGCATTCGCGAATTGGAACTGTAAGTCAGATAATGAATATCGATCTAAACAGACAGCGAAATTATAGCTCCCTCTTCAAATCCAAGATAAAAAGTTC
>JABBWA010000543.1:0-26357 GCA_016628065.1 Suillus lakei
TGGCTTTCTGACACGAGGTAAAGTGTCTGCAATGATGTATGTCATGAAGCGCTGGATTAAACCGGCGTCAATAGAAATCCCGTTTACTGTCATTTCAGAGTTACGCTCTATGTAGACACATTGGAACGTCCCTGATGACGTCAGCGACTCCAGCTGGTGGCTAGTAGGTAAGATCTCTGAAAAGACTTGGGTGTTGGCGGAAATTTTCGAACTTGATGAGCTTCAAGCAGTAGATACACCTTTAGAATTCCGGCCTTCGTTGGTTAAAGGACAATGTGCTGGTTGCCAAGTCAAGGGTGGATATGCTAATTCCTATACGTTACGTGTTTGACCACCAGTCTGCATGCCAGTCAGAAACCCATCACTCTCGTTCCCTCTAAACGATTCAGATAAGTTTATCGTCCACATGGATCATATTCTAGATGTGTCATCTTGAACGACTGAGAGACGACGTCAACAAGGAACAAAGGAAAGGATGGTTTGCACTATACAGAAGGTCTGTATATGTAATGCTGGATGTTGCCTATAGTCTCAGGTGAGTACTAGCACTACGGACGCTTCATGCGTGCCTTACAAATATATGAGCGTGGCTAAGATCATAAATAAGGCTGAAAGACTTGCCTGTCTGATCAGTCTAACGACGAAGTCCCGTGTCTGTGAGCTTGCGGCGACCGGTGGCAATGACGTCCATCGCCCAGCGCTAGGATCCCGGCATGCAGTGTAATACCTCATAGATCCATCGTAGGAAGTGGGAACATTGATCCTTCGTCATGTCCAAGCCATACTGATCAAGGGAGAATTGCAGAGCTCATATCAGTGTGTCGATTTGCAGTCGCGCTCGTGCCGCGCTGATGGAAGAACTATCCCTGACTGAAATTCTCAGAAGGGAGGCGTTGATTGTGACCGCCTTCATAAAGGATACGGAGGGGCTGATGATGAAAAATGTGTATGTCATGGAGACACTAGTAGCTATTGGCACCATCTGAAATAATACTCACCACGTTTTTTCTTCCCCTGCTGTCCCGCCTGCACATCGTGCTCAAACAGCACGAACATGATGTATGCGGTGACTTGTGGGTGCTGCGGGCAGGCGTGTTTATTAAAGAAGTACGCGTTGTTTGGGTATCGAGAGTTGGCATGCGATGGGGCGTGGGCGTGGGTGAAAAAGTTGGATGGTTGGTAGAGCAGCCTCTGGTAGTAATCAGTCGCTTGCACTGAGTCGCCATGAGTTAGGGCCCAGAGTTCATGAACGTTCAGTTAGACACCTGCGCTGACTCGGAGGTTAGTTACATAAATTTGCAGTTTCCTGCAGCCTCGACTCTCCAAGTTGTTACCTTCGACTCAGGCTTAGAGACCCCATTTCAAAGAGCTCAGGATAGAAATTTCGTTGCTTCTGAATCCGGCCCAGAGGGCATCTTGGCAATCGTAATTCCGGGAGGTGAAATTTTGAAAGTCCGGCCGGAGCGATCAGCGCGGCGGCTGCAACACACCACGCTTCCAGCACCCTCTCTGTACCCAACCCCTTCCTGGCTCCTTCGGATATCTCGTCTCGCCGTCTTCAGAGCATATTTCTTTATCTCTGCCGCCACCTTCAAGTCCTTTGTTTCCTTCTCCTCATGGATATGGCGCTGCAAGCCTTGTGGGCGGCGTTAGTGGTGCACAATAGTATGACTTAAGGCCCTACATAGGGTAAGATGGTGTTTTTCTTGGCCCATCTAGGGACGCGCGACAGTACTTCTCTCATCTTGCAGGTATATTTTGCCACCTGTCTGGATTGTCGACTCTGCCGTCATTCGAACTTCCCACACCAAGTAGGCCATCAATGCATCAATGATGCCCTCACTCGTCGCATGAGGCTGAAGAGTCTCCTCCTGGCAGTAAAAACTTGTCGCTCGATGAGATGATCTTTGACACCCATGGTTTCATCGATGTGTTTGCTCGGTTAGTTTGTATCGTGTGTAGTGTTGAAATACATTTTTCTTTCATAACTATGGGTGTCGGGCATACACCAAGTGGCGGTAAGCCTAAGACATGGCACATCAAGCGGGATTCCCATCACGGTCAATCAATGTTAACAACGTTGATCACCAATCCGTGCGCACGTGATTCCTGAACTGTCCAGTAGACTCGAGTTCCCGGAATCCAGACTTTCTACGCTTCCGAATCTCCGAGTCTTCGATGTGAGTATTCTGGACCATTATCAAGCAGTCCTTGTGTACTCTCGAGTCGCATGATAGTACACTCACATGCCCATTAATGGCCCGCTGAACCTGTGCTCAGCGTTCACAGAGTTCACATACTTAGGTCCGGATTCTGCACTGAACGCTTCCAAGTCTCCTTTACCTTTCTTCCTTCGTGGATCCCTCCAACTCAAGACGGAAATTTGAACGCTTCCGAATCCTCATCATCGGAAGGGCGAATGCAGGAAAAACCAATATCCTCCAGAGTGTTTATAACACGCTGGAGAAAAGGTGCGCATCACTTATATTGGTAGGATAATTGACACGTCGAATCAGATCGTTCCCATCATTTTGATGGCATCTAGATAAGCTTTGCACTGAGTCGGCAGCAACATGACTTGACATATTCTCAGCGCGGACAACACGATATCGAGAATGAAATGGTGTTCAGAAACAATCCAGGATTCGTCTTTCATGATTCACGTGGTTTTGAGGCAGGCAGGGAATCGGAATTCGACACGGTAAAGGCATTTATTACACGCTGTTCGAAGAAAAGGAATCAGAATTGAATACATGCGATATGGTAATCATAATCGACCAAGTTTGCGACATGTACTAACTTGCTCCTTTTGCAAATAGGTACCGCATCCCAATGGATGAGGAAAGCAGATCTTTCACCGAAGGGAGGTCAAATTTGTCTCTCAGTCTGACTACAATACGCTCAGCATACTACCTTTCATCCCGCCATCCACTCATCCGTTGGAGTCTTGTTTGGGACAGTGCTTCAAACGGTCAAGATTTGACTATATACTTATTACAGGCTGAACTCAAACTGCGCCACGCTGAGGCGTGTTCCAGTTGTCAATATTTGGTTTCCGAGCGTTTGCGTTGGTGTCGGTGCTGGCCTTTTCTATTCAGACCTGCTGGGGGGTTACTTGCATCTGCTCACTGATGACCCGCGCTAAGATCCTTTGGCGACACAGCCGCCTGCTATAACGTATGATGTTCCTCGTTTGCATCAGCTCCTGCCCCTGATTACGACTCACGAAGTACAACCAATAGACGTATCTGTATATGGAACAACGAGTCATGTGGACGATCCCTACACGTGCTTTCGTACTTGATGATTCTTCGTTCGCATAGTGCAGGTGGTTTACTCGCACGAACAGTCGTACACGAGTAACGTTCTTTCGAACGGGCCATCAGGGAAACGTAATTCACTACAGAAGTGCTACAGAGTGCTCTGTAGCATTCTGTAGCACAATCCAACCCGCTTGATGTCACGGACATATCAAATACACGTCAATGGGACGTTACTCTTGACAGATTTACTGATGGGCCTTTTTCATTATAATATTCGTCCGACGAACCATTCGCCATCATTCGAGTCATACATAATGTACCTCGCATCATGGAAGTACGCAGCGCATTACATTTTCCATTTGATACCTGGCGTTTATGCGCTCGCTCACAACGTTGCCGCGATGGCTTTAACTTTTGTTCCTAGTTCTTCTGGTGATTCAGTGGCTTGGCGTTGATTCGTAGGACTGCCCGAAGTACGTCTATGGAGTAACGATGAGCAAACTCAAAAGAATGGCACCTTACCAGCGGCCGAGCGAAGAGCATATGCCATATTGATGGTACTCAGCTGGTCGTACTATTCCATGTTTGTACGTGTCAGTCGAAGATTGTTTTGGTAGTGAGTTTCCCAAGCGAGGATTCTTGTGTAGGAATTACTTGCGAATGGTGGAGCTTGAAGGGTCGCATGGTACAGGCCCCGTGGCGAGTGATGGACATTAAACAGGATCGAGATGCCATATGAGATATTGGGATGCCCTGACGGTGGCGGTACTGATTATGAAAGGAGGAAGGACGTTGCCCCACACGGATCGTCATCGCGGTTCATAAAGGAGGGCGGAGATTGTCGGACGTATGAGGAGAAAGTCGATTGGTGCGCTGGAAAGGGCTGAACATATCAGAATAAGACAGGCTATTTGTTCCACAGATTGAAAATATAAGAGTGACGATGTAGATAAACGACTGCTCACGAGTGGTGGCAGACAAACGTGTGAGAGGAGGGGGATGATGAATATAGCTTCCCCTCTGTCGTTCGATGGCCATACTTAGAGGCTGGGATGATTTCCAGGAAGCAACGGAAAGTGCATGCAGAAGCTACGTGAGAAGGTCATGGGGCGAGAATGAAATGCTAGTGAGACCGGTGATCAGTGACGGGGGACTGAACAGCCATCATATGGATGCTTAGTATACGGATGAAACTGTCGGCCGAAAGAAGAAGGATGGGGGAGGGAATAAGGGAGTGTTGACAACGAGCTGGATCGGTTGGCGGCGGAGTTGGAAGTGGAGAAGAGAAGACCGGGCGGCACGGTGGGACTTATATGGGGTGACCTCGAGGCAAATAACTTGTGTCCTTATTAGGGGTGATTTGGTTAAACCATAGGTGATATCATGGGTTTGTTGTGGAGGAGATGAGACGGTGCAGACATATGGGAAGCGGACAGGATGGATAGCGCTGAATAGGCTGAGCGCAGACGAATTTCACATTAGACCACAGCTATGAATGCCTATGTGTTGCGTCATTATCGGACCACATAATTTCCCTGCAACAGATCACTTCTACCATGGGGCACTGACTGAACCAAATCTCATCCCGACGATCAATTTGCATCACACGTGAGTCTATCATTATCATGTTCCAAGTTTATGCTGAGGGGTTACTTGCAGACAGTATGTGTGTTGATTCTCCTTCGAGCTCGAGCCATACTGACCGAAGTCATTGCCCGCGGTTCGCAGGACGTGAGCTGTTGATCGATCCTCCTTTGAGCTCCAGCCATGGTGATCGAAGTCATCGTCCACTATGCGCAGGAATGTGATTGGGTGGATGCTCCTTCAAGTTCGAGCGATGCTGATCAAAGTCATTGCCTACTGTTTGCAATTGCAGCATGTGAGTGTGTCGATCCTCCTTCGAGCTCGAGCCATGCTGATCCAAGTCATTGCTCACTACTACCCGCAGGATGTGAATGGGTAGATCCTCCTTCGAGCTGGAGCAATGCTGATCCAAGTCATTGCCCTACTGTTCGCGGTTTATGAGTGTTTTGATCCTCCTTCGAGCTCGAGCCAGGCTAATCGACGACATTTCCCACTGCTCGCAGGTTGTGAGTGTATTTATCCTCTATCGAGCTCGAGCCTTCCTTGTATTTACGAAGGTGGAGTGAACCTCACAGGCAAAGTGCATGTCAAACTTAACAATGCCGCACTGGTAAACCAAGTCTCCACGGATGTGAGCAGGATTGATTCATGTGAGTCACAAACCTAAGCATACACTCATGCCGTCGACTAACCGCAGCTTGACCCTTTCACCACTAGTATGTAGGTGACTATATGCGACTTCTTTGACTTCCATATTTCGAGATAGCTTCCTATCTTCAAGGCTGGGCAGGACCCATCCAGATCACATTTGCCAAAGTGTTCTCTTTACTGAGGTATATTGCACGCCCCGAAGAATTCATGTTGTTCTAACGACATTTGCAAATTAGCTCGGACCGTCTGCGCTTGCCTGGTTTCTCGTCATCCCACTGCAGCACTGGATCTGCTTGGGCTCAATGCTCGAGGCATTCGGTGCGCAACCTTGGAGTGGCTAGGATGAACGGATGCTGAAGGGATGCACAGGCGCCATGACAGTGGTCAAGTACTTTCTCGTATAGATGGCATCAGGAGCTAACAGCCGCTACGACCTTAACAGGACTAGTGAAAGCGAAGCTACGAACCTCGGCGGTGGGGAGAGATCTCTACTCAGCCCAGCTCGTGCGCTGGTGAAAGAATGTAAAGTCGTCGTGCTTAACGAGGTCACGTCAGTTGTGTACTATTCTCCTGGCCTCGATATTTGATGGTGAATTATCTTCAGAACCTCTGTCGATCTCGAGAGATCCAGCGCACTATCTTGAACAAAATGCAAGTGTCGTACGCTACTTTGTGTCCGTGCATTTTATCCTTTTTACTCTCAGTGATAATCTAATGATACTTCAGACCTACTTCGAACCATCATCTCATTCGACCTGGTCTTCTATTCTTGCCTCGTTGCAGTAGGTTGTTGTGAGCGTCTTTTAGTAGTTAATTCTCTCATACAGGAATTCGTCACTCCACTAATAATTTTTTAAAAAAACAATCATATTTATTGTCCTTTGGGGTCGGAGACCCTATGTGGGACATAGCCCTAATCCCGGGGGCTTACTCCCGCCTAATCTATCGTATGTCTATTTAATATTTTCAAAGTGGAGGAGCGTGAAATTTTCCGCAGAACGTGGAAGAAGAGTAGTATCCTCCTTAACAGATTAGAGATGAGTAGGAGCACAGAGACTCAGAATGTCACTGACGCTGAACCAGTTTATAGAACATGCTTACGGTACGTTTACGCAGCTTCGTAGCTCTATTGGCATGCCGAAAGAAGTTTTCATCCGGTTGCCTTTTGCTGAATTGAAGCCTGATTTGAACATGGATAGGCTGAGCCACACCTAGCCATCCGGTATCCACCTCACTCGGAGGAGGCAGGTGAAAGCGCTCATTGCTGCGGTGTATACGTCCATTCCACCGAGCCGCCCTGTGCAAAACAGATCAACGGGGATGACGCAGCTATGCTTCAAATATCGTTGCATGTGTAAGAACGTACTGATTCAACAACTTATTATAATCCGTACCGTGTACATCTGCGAGATTACGCAGCACGAGTTCCTTCAACTGCCCCTCGGGGCGTTCTGCGTTATTTGTCCAACAGTAGCTCGCGATCAGCACTTTAAGTGTCGTGATCGGCCCACCACGTTATGCACTCCAAATGCGTGGTTTATCAGGCGAGGATTTGCCAACACCAGTCTATTGGAAGTGATGTGTCAACGCTGGCCTGAGATCAGTGAAAGACCGATACCTTTCCTATCACTAGAATTCAGAACCTTGGGAGCCTGTGGTGTCAACTTGAAGAACGGCAACTTCAGGATCGTCCTGATTCACCGAGGACAAATCCAAACGATTTCGTCTGTACTGGGCTGGAGCTCCAATGTTCTACCGGAAGAAGAATCAAACTGTTTAACCTGCCAATATATGACTGACGTTATCCGATGTAAGACATGACATTCATGAACCCTTACTTCGGTTCTTGTATCCCGGAAAATTCGACGACGATCGCCACGTTTTGATGAAACTTCTTGTATTCTGTGCATGTGAAGTCGAGTTTGTGAGCGATCAAGGCGAAAGTGGGATGATTATGCTTCACCTTGTCAAGTTGTCTCTCGCTTGCACCGCACACGCGGAACATGTCTTGTGGTTCGAAAGCGATGTCTTCTTCATGCTTGGATCCAAACCACCTTTCGTACTGTACATGTAAGGAAAACGTGTCCCCAAGAGAGAGCTTTCTATAATAAAACACAATGGCACGTCAGGTGGGTACATTCGTCAGGGTCGAGTCCTTACATGGGTGGAGAAAACATCTGTTGCAAAGCCTTTCCTGCTTCGCGTTCAATTACTGAGTGCGACTTGCCAATCCGTACTCCAGTAGACTCCACATGCTTGTTCGACTTGCTGAAATCGACGAAAAGACAGGAGGTGCACTTACTTGAAACACTTCCATTCTACGTCTCTACAGTTCTGCGACTTGACACTGGCAAATGCCAGCGCCTTGAGAACCGATTGAGTTAAAGTACAGTCATATGAAATTGGGCTGTTCTCGAATGTCTCGCACCAATTGATAACGTTAGTGGGAAGAGACGCGCGGGATTGGGAGGCTGGTGCTGGGAGTGTACTTGAACGGCATAAATGAGAGAAGCGAGTATGCATCGTCCTTCGAATGGACACCCTGCTCCAAGTCTTCTATTAGCTCCTTAGCGAACGGCCCAACGACGTCCTCGACAATCCTCTCGACTCCCGCCGTGATGCACTGAATAGGCGATATGAGGGAGTCGGTAAATGGAACCCCGAATTCAGAGTAACACAACAGTCCATTTCCGCCTGCTGATATGACGGGGTTGCGGAGGGATGCTGCATTGAATAGGGTTGGGTGTTGGCCTATCACTGTATGCGGGCGCAAAAAGTGAGCGTCAGCATCAATGTAAATCATGAGCGTGAATTGTAAAAGTTCATTTTGGATGAGAACGTAAAACGAGAACGCCAAGTGAAGATGCAAAGACAACTCACGATGTATAGCAATAAACCCCCATGACTCCCGCATCACGACCTGTCTCCCCTCCTCTGAAACACCCGTCCTCACGAGTAGGGTAGAGCACGGGTACGGGTAAACCCGCGGTTTATCGCTGACGGGTGTGGCGGGTACGGGTACGGTGTGGATTATGGAGACCCGCACGTACACCGTGCATACCCGTCGCGGTTTACGGTGTTGGACGGGTGTGGATCCCCAACTTGTCCGACTCGGAGGGTCAAAATTTCATTGCTCATAAAGATCCTCCCGGCGAGTCATAGCTGTCACCATGTGAACTTCGACTGCAGGTTCATCGAGTCGCAATGCTGATTTGCCAGTGGAATGATATTCCATGAGCTCGGACAGAAGCAATAATTCGTGGTACCTAGGTTCTGTAGTACGAATTTAAAGGCCAATGGGTTGTGAAGAAATGCAGAATACTATTCACCTTCCTCTCATGCGCCGCTCAAAGAAGGCTGACGAGTCCTCCGTCGAATCATACTCGTCAAAAGCATCTTCGCTAGCTGGTCTCACCATGATCTCATAGATACGCAGGACTTCCTCGGGGCGGTGATGAAGACGAAGAAGAGGAAGCATAGTAGTTCTACTTAGTAAGTTACTTGTGTATACAAAGGTTTATACACAAAATACTACACGACCCGCGGGTCTGTGAAAAAACCGTGGTATACCGCAAACACCGTTCATACCCGCAAAATTGGCGGGTCGGTGTACACCCGTACCGTGGCGGGTGCGGTGTTTGCGGGTACGGGTGCGGTGTGGCTTCAGCGACCCGCGGGTTCACCCGTGCTCAACCCTACTCACGAGCTCCTCAACGCTCGCTATGACATCTCCAACGTCCATGCTCCCTGTATAGTTGGAAATGTTGAGAGCGTCCGTGGGTGGGGTGAGTGATCACTGCTGTGGTACGGAAGTCATAGTTTAATTTGGGACCTGGAAGAAGCGAGGGAGAAAGAGAGGAAGAAAGAGTGACAGACGTACATCCTTCGAACGCCAACATGGCATGACCCGGGACAAACGCAGTAGTACACGTATGCGGTCCTCCATGCGGTATAGTCACGCATACAAGTTGCGAGCCGCTCCCACTCATGAAAGTCTTGGATTGGATGACGAGAGTTTCTGTTGGTGAGCGGGCGGTGATGGGTATGATGGATGGTATTAGGTCGTTGAGGGCTACATTGGCTGAAAAAAAGCGAGTGAATGAGTGAGATGGGCAGGGATTGGGATTGGGACATACTTGTAGAAGACTACATCGGCTTATCCAGAGCCCTCCACCCGAGGTTATCATATTGATCAAGACCTCGCAAGGGGTAGTAGGCGTGCTTCTCGAACATTCAACCCGACTCTTGTTGTCTGCAGCGTGTACAGTCCAGCTATACAGCCGTCCTTCGCCCAATTTCGTAGCGTGTGATCGCTCCTGATTGGGTATCGATGAAGAGGACTGTCGTGCGTGAGCACAATAGAGACCGGAGAACTATATATGCACGGTCTGCCCGATATAAGAAGGGGTTGGATGTAAGTTGTGTTCAGCATAGAGTCCCAGAAAGTCATTCGAGGGGTAGGCTCGAACACGGCGTCTACGAGGATGCTGTTAGTGTTTGTAACGAAGTCACAGGATTCGAGAGAGACACAAGATACGTGGGGGCCGCCCATGGTGTTTGAGAAGCAGAAGAGGTTAATGGGGGTGTGAGTGTCGCCGTATAAGACACGAGGGGAGCACCAAGAGCGGTTGGGGGAGTGAGCTGTGAGTGGTGCATTGGATCTTAGTGGGGAGAGTGAGTTGCCAGATGCCCATGGGACGGTTGAAACATCCTTTGATGCCGAGGAGCCGGCCGTCTTTGGTGTGTTTGCGTCCCCTCACAAAGATAGTGTCTTCTGTTAAAAAGGTGGCTTGGGCAACGAGGTCGTTTCTTTGTGCGGGAAGGTTCTGGTGCGCCATTGGAAGACACTGTGCCGTGCCGAGGACCGGAAGAAGTGACAGTGGCGAACATGAAAGAGGTGTATGAGTGCAGGAACGATCAATATCAATCTGACAGCAAAGAACAAGGTGTTGAGCAATTAATTTCCATAATTATGTAATTACCAGCCTGTCTAAACTCTATCTGTTCCGAAATCGGTCCTTCTCGAGTCCTCGTCAACGATAGGCTATAGCAACTTCCCTGGTAATTTTCACCGTGACTCAGTCAAGAACACAACCCTTGTCGTCTCGCTCTTGATGGCATGCTAGCTTACCTCTGAACTTTATATCTTCAGATCAACTCAATTATATGATAGCTCGTCGATTTTCCCATCCATGTCGACAGCTATGAATGCCCATGTGTTGCACCATTATCAGACCACACGATTTCCCTGCTACAAATCACTTCTACCATGCGACACTGAACTGAATCTCACCTTGGCGATCAGCTTGTGTCTTGGCGAACTCTGTTGCTTCATAGGTAAGAGTATATTAATTCGACTTGGTGGTATGGTGTTCTCGTGGCTGACCTTCGCCGTATGTGCCCAACAGTAGCCCACAGTCCTCGCTAGTTCAACCCAAGTCCATGAACTCTGCGCTTCATCGCGTGCTAAACCAACAGCATATCAGCTCACATTCGGGCTGTCAACATTTTGAGTCCTGCAGATATGGCGGTCAAACGTGAGTCTAGAGCTCTTCAGATAAGTAACGACTGTCTTCCTTCATCTGTCAGGTCTACTTAGAGGAGACCAGGTTATGGGTCAAGTCAGGTCCAATATGTGGTAGACAATCACCTGACAATCACAGCGGAACACTAATTCCCTTTACTTACCTCTGCATCGGCCGCGCCATCATCCTCATCTGCACACTACATGCGTCGGATAATCCATGGAACTCAGGGCGATGCATGGCTAACGTACATTTGTTTCAATTTCACGATACTTTTGTTATCAAATTTTGTTCATCCAGCTCATAGGGGGTAGACCGTATAAGTGATGCCCCATCCTGTGAGTGCGGAGAACAGGCTCACCGGTT
The DNA here is from genome assembly GCA_016628065.1 of Suillus lakei. NCBI lineage: Eukaryota > Fungi > Basidiomycota > Agaricomycetes > Boletales > Suillaceae > Suillus > Suillus lakei. The sequence continues at coordinate 11,390 of JABBWA010000543.1, forward strand.
CGGTGTTTGTGGTGTTACCGGCCGATTCGACCAAGAGCACAGATCCAGCCCGTATGTCAACCCTGGGCCTGACCGAGGACAGCCAGTGGTTCAGTAGGGGGGAGGGGAAGCAGAGAAGAAGAACTCACTCTTTAGCGCGACCTATGACATAGATGACGAAGATACCAAGATGCCCTTCAACGGAGCTCGCAAGATTCCAAATGTACTCGCACCCCTTTCCCCACTCAATTTCCCACTCATCCCAGTCGTTCCGTTCTTTTTTAAAAAAAAAAGAACATATGCACTTTACGCTACGTATTTTCTCATCTCTTTTAAACCCCCTTTTACTTTAAAAAGATTAAATCAGCTAGCAATAAAAACAACTGTACCTTCTTAGATCTCCTTCTTCCCTCGTCCCAGCGGACCCACAAAACTTTTACCTTTCCCTTTAATTCCTGACGTCATAACGCACGACTCTCCGCAGTCTCGCAGATGAAGAAGATACCAAGACACCTTACAACGGAGCACGCAAGATTTGGGTAGCGTTCTGAATGATACAATGAAGGTTGACAGGTAGATAGTGCCAGACGACACGAAGACAACGTGATACGATCAGACTACACGTACACGACGAGAAGGAAGCATCATGCCGCTGAACACTTAGGAACTCCCAAACTCAGCCTCGCGAAGGAAACGTAATTCCTCAGCCTGGTTGAACAGGGAGGATGCCATATTCTTCAACGCCGTCTCGCTTGATCTGAGCTGCTGCTCCCTCCTTGCAGAGAGATTTCCCCCAGCGGCTGGTTTAACGATCCCCTTACCCTTCGACGAGGGAGAACGAGTGGGACGTTTAGAAGCAGACGTTGTAGGTAGTTCATCAGGAGTAAGAAACGCGGAGAGTGGATGGTTGGGAGTGGACGTTTCACCCCCTTTAGTAGGACTCGCAGAGGAAGGAACTACGAGAAGCAGACGGTCAAAACGAGAATGAGCGGATGAGGCAAGCTAACGACATACGTTGGGACGTCAGCGAACAGACTTTATGCCCCTTCCGGCACGAGAAGCACTTCTCCCCACGACGACCCTGACAAACTGTCCCCCCAAGGGCGCGTGAGCACCCTCTGCAAGGAGGTTTATGTATGACCATCCCGTTGGGAAGCGGAGCAGCCGTTTTCTGAGCCAAGAAGAACAAAACAGTCAGTAACAACGGACACGTAGGCAATGGACGGCACGCACCTTTACGAGAGCCCGTTTCCTAGCAGATGCCCTAGTCTCCCTTGGTTCGAGCTCATCAACACCTTCACCGACACTATCGTCTCCAACCTCGTTCTCCGTCCCTTTCCCATCATATTCGCTCGACTCTATGACAGGAGGTGAGCTCGATCGAGCAACCGGCAGTGTGGCGATAGGGACCTCTTCACCTACGATGGGCCTCTCAGTTGGGACGGCGGACCACGCCTTCTGCAGAAATAGGGCCGCGCGAACGACGTCGAGCTCATCTGCCTCGAAGTCCTCGAAAGGAGTGAGGGGCTTCCCAACGTGCTCGCCGAGCGAGCAAAGAGCCTTCAACTCCACCTAGTCAGTTCCCAAAACACGACTGTTAGCTAACTCCACGGCAGACGAGCGAGAGACGCACCAAAAGAGCACCCCATCGTTTCAACCAGTCTCCCTTCTCCTCTCGCAGATCCTCACGGTCTTCAGGGACTGCCCTCGCCTCACTCGCAATCCGTGCCCTCAAGGCCTTCCAGCTCGTGCGAACGGCGGCCTGCTCTGCAGTTGGGATGCTGGCAAGCAAGGTATCAGCGTCCATCAGTGGTGGAGGTTAGAAAGAGAAAGAAAACAAAAAGGACGTACGAAGTAAGAGAAGGAACATGGTGGAGAAGAATCCATCCGTGCGTATCGATACGGTCGAACGAAGCCATGTGTTCTGCCAAATCAAGCACCCCGCTGTCAAAAAAGTCGAAGGGAGTCAGAGAAAGAAGACGCACCTCGCCCATGTCCCTCGCTCTGCCTCTCACCCTGCTAACCTACACTACTGATGTGCCCTTGCTCTGCCAAATCCGGTCTGCCTAAGCCCGCCGGAACGCTCCGCTACATCGTCAACGCCGAGATACCGGTAGGACCTGACCAGAGACGGTCAGAATCTCAGGAAGGAACGTTAGACTTAGACGATGGTTACGGAGCTCGAAGGGGCACGTGATAATAAACGGCACCTGACGGAGAGAGGTAAGAACGCGTGCTTGGACAAGTGAGAGCTGGTTAGTAATGCCAAAATGGCGGGTATAGAGCGTCTGAGGGCCTTAGTATGGTATGAAGCTCATCATCCTCCACACTCCACTCCTCATCCCTTACGTTGCGTTCACACCACGTACCACCTCTAAACGAAGTGCCTACCTCTCAACTCTATCCGTATCCCAGCACCGTGATGAGTATCACCGTTAGGACTCAAAACGGACTATAGCTCTATGACAGGTGTTTTGTAGGACGAAGGGGGGTAACAGGTTGGCATTGTGGGAAGTGAGTCTTGAAGCGGTGCATCAAGCTACAACAGCTGAAGCAGCAGGTAAGTACGCCCCTCCGCCTCCGCCTGCCGTATGCGTATTCCCAGCCTCGAGCGATGGCGTGTCTGATTAGGAAGACAAGCACCAAGATGCCTGTTGTCGAGCTGTTGGTAATGGGTGTTGGTTGAGCGGGACGAGTTGGATGAGTGCATGTTTGCTAGCTGTGGGGGGGCCGCTCATGGTGAGATCCTGCGGTTGGGAAGTTGTACCCTCCCGTGTATGCGGGCTGTTGGTGCCGTGGACAGGCTCGTTCATTAAAGGACCTGGGGTACCATGGGCTTGTGTATCAAGAGGGGGACGGAGAGGTGACGCAAACAGAAGCTTGGGACTTGGGTTGGGTATGGTGTGCCATTGCTACCTCGGGTGATGAGGTCAGGGAGTGAATGGTATAGGGAAGATGACTTGCAAATTCAGATAAGCCATAGCTTGTGAGAACAAACATCAAAATAATGATCTATACACAAGGAGTGGAGAACACACCTTCAGAGACTCTGATAATAGTTGGGACGTGGGGACGAAGCTGGTCAGCGAGCTGTGGTGGGAGGTGCGCAGCCTTGCAGCTAATTCCTGTAATCGATCTCAGGTCGGGACCGTAGATGGTGTGCAAATGACGGGATGGGGCTTACGGTCGTGATGTGGTACCTACGTCGCCAATCATGCATGAGTATTAGTGATGGCACTCAACGTACTTGACATGCACTTACTTTTGGACACACTCGAAGAAGACATCGATGTTCTACTTCGGGAGTATGACAATCGTCGAAGGCTTGAGGAAGTTGAAGAGACTTGTTAGGTAAAGGCCGAGAGAGTGGTAGACCGGATGGACATTGAAGGATACTTGAAGCCCATCTGGGGTGCCCCATACAGGTGGCTAGCGAAAGGAAGTGCTGAAAGAGTGTGAGCGGAGGAGGCTGACGACGGGATGGCTGACGACGGGATGGCTGACAATGGGATGTAGGCTGATACTCTGCCTTGCGAGTTAAACACAGGAGTAGATAATGAAAAAGGAGCAGTTTGCGCAGGGGAATGCATGGTTTTCCGTTGAGAGATGGTGGAGGACACGGACGGACGGAATGGATCGCGGTGCGGTGCGGGAATTCTCATTATACGCGGCTCCTGTAGGTTGTGGGGCTATCATTTTCGCCCCAGGTGGCGGGGGTATGGGGCCTCCCAGACGCGAGGTGGTGGGATGGCCCCACCTGGAGGAGCAGACAGCGGAGGGGGAGTCGACGCAGAAAGTTCGACACCGTCTGGTGCACTTGGAGCACCTAGCATGGGATCTAAGCTCGTTGCTGACGGCCATGCGGGTAGTCCCACTAGTGACCCGGTAGGTGTCTGCAAGTCTGGTGCACCATTGGAAGACACTGTGCCGTGCCGAGGACATTTGGAATGACCGGAAGAAGTGACAGCGGAAACTGGGGTATCGTTTTCATCATCTTCATTATTCTTGTTCTCAGTATCGATAAGAGCGGCGAGTGCAGCGATAGGACGCTTGCAAACACGGATGTCTTTGCGAATCCGGATCTTGATGCCTTGATCGGCTAGCGAACATGAAAGAGGTGTATGAGTGCAGGAACAAACAATCAGCAAAGAACGAGGCCTTGAGCACTTAATTTCCTTAATTAGACCTTACGCTCACCTTCCGGGGAATGCAGACATAGAATCTCACCCAAACATTATTAAGTTCAAGTTCGTGCTGTTTATGACAGTATCATAGCACACTGCAACAGTATGGACCATCCGCAACTCCAATTACATCGTACATGCTACAAATCTCATAGGTACTCCGGATGTACTTACTACTCAGATACACCAGCCAGTGCGCTAAATCGTATACACAATAGAAAGAATCGGGTGCTAGGACTTCTCGACCGTGTCCCATGGTTCATTCCAATGACAAATCCACAGCAGGAAATCTTCCCCGAAGATCCGACATCTCCTCTGCGCTAATGTTATATGACTGTAGAAGCTTAACAAGTTGATCCAATGAATCGCGGTCCGCACGTTCCAGAACGGTCAATTGCCTGTCGTACTCCCGAATCCGATTATGGACATCTCCGCTCGTCGGTGAGTCGTGGTAGGATTTGACCGCAAGCTTGATTGCCCTGCGAGACAGCTGCTGGTTTTCCGACACAAGATACAGTGTCTGCAATACAAGAGTCAAGTCGACGATGTATTTCATGAAGCGTTGGAGCGCCACGCGGCTGACGAGGACCTGTTATTATTCTCTCAATGAGGGATAAGTAACAGGACGTACGAGTGCTGATACGCCATGTGAACCCATGAGGCGATCACAACGCCTGCCGCTATTGGCACTACGATGGGAGCTGCAGGTCCAGACAATGCAGACACGATGGTCGCAATAGCACCCACAATGGAGAGCCCAAATGTACTGCAAAAAAAATCGGATGAGATTCCATTCGTCCGGCGTGTAAAAGACTGCCTACATGTTCTTGTTGAGATCAGTAACAGGCCCAACATCTAGCTTATCGACCATGTTCGTCACCATTTTCCTAAACTCCGGGCTGTACAAGTGCTGCACGCAAGCCTCGTCAGAACATGCGACAACAACAAATAAAAGAGCTATTACATCATGAGGGTCTCGAAAGTTCCATACATTGACGATGTCGGTGTGAAGCACATAAAGGCAGTCCCACATCGAACGGTCCTTGAAAGGTGCGCTTGATGCGAGCGCCTTCCAGTATTCTGTAAAACAAACGTGAAGGCTCAGATCATGTCAATTACCATCACGGAATTTGAGACAGACTTGTCTTGCCGACCCTAACGCTGCATAAGTCATGGGACAAGAATGAAGCAAACAAAGCTCACTCGATCGATGCCTTTATTTTGAGCCCAGGATCTACTCGCTGAGCGATGGACGTCATCACCGACGCCTCGGTCGCAACATGCTTACAAACGAGTTCTTCAGTAGTTCGGATCAAGTGGGCCAGAGTCTCTTCATGGTTTCCATTTGCTGCGCTCAAAATTGTATTAGGAACGCAAATGACAATCGCAGTAGTTACACTCACTAGAGACCATAACATGGGGGATATCCGACCCTGCAAATTTCTCTAGAGGTGCGACGCAGATATCCTGTAACTTGTCTTGTGCGCTCTTCTTAGTGCGTTCTTTGATGACATCCTTGCGCAAACCCTTGAGAGAGGACTTGTCCAGAGTTCGCTCCACGCGGTCGAGGAGGGTATCATATTTGGTGAAAACGGCAACAATGGGAACTTTGATCTGCGTCAGTTGTGACCTGTGCAGAGCAGTAGCAATGCATTGACGTACTGTTGCCCAGCTTTCCGTTGCGCTTCGAAGTGAGAAATGCTTCTGTGCCAGTCTCTAGTAAACGCCCCCCTGCACGGGGTATTTCAAAGCAAAGCCTTCTATGTTGTCAGCTCTCCCTACAAACGCATTAAGATGGAGGCCCCACCAAACAGCGTGCAGTTGATTTTTCAAATCAGGCATTTCTCTTCGACGGTTAATGAAATCCCGGACTATTTTGAAGTTATCTTCTTCCCCTGGTTCAAAACCTTTGCTATCGTGGAGAACAAACCTCTTATTTTCCGGTGAGATGAACTCGTGATCGATGTTGGCCTCGCCTGGCATATTGTGCGATGTGAGCTATTGACAGTATGAGTAGCTGAATGCATTGAAGCGTCGTGGTCAGCCCACCGCGTTCTCTACTCCAAATGCGTGGTTGATCAGCGAAGACTTTCCAACACCAGTCTATTGGAAGCAATGTTGTCAACACTGGCCTGAAATTAGCGAAAGCCAGATACCTTTCCAATCACCAGGATTCGGAACCTTACGAGCCTCTGTTGTCAACCAGAATAATGGGACTTCAGGATCCTCACTCACCGAGGACAAATTCGACTGATTTCGTCAGTGGTGGGCTGGAGTTCCAGGGTTTCACCGGAAGAAGATGCAAGCTGCTCAGTCTGCTCATCTATGATTAGATGTTTTCCGATGTGAGACACGGAAACTTACTTCGGTTGTTGGGTTCCCGGAAAGTTCGACAATGATGGTGAATTTTTTATGAATCTTGTTGTATTCTGCGCATGAGAGGTTGAGCACGTGAGGGATCATAGCGAGAGTGTGATGAACATCGTTTCACCTTGTATTTTGCTTGCACCACACACGCCGAACATGTCTTCTGATTCGAAGACAATGTCTTCTTGCTCAGTCCTCATCCCAAGCCATTTCTTGTACCGTATGTGTAAAGAAAATGTATCCCCATGAGAAAGCTCCCTACGACAAAACACGTTAGCACCTCAGGCGGGGACATTCGTAATTCGTTGGAGTCGAGTCCTTACATGGGTGGAGAAAACGTCCGACGCAATGCCTTTCCTGCACCACGTTCAATTGACATGGGCGACTTTCCGATCCGGACTTCAGCAGACTCTACATTCTTGTTCGACTTGCTGGAATCGACAGAGACACCTATTCGACACATTCAGCGGGATTTATTATTCCACTAAAGCGAGAATTAAGTACCCGAGATGTAGAGATGGCAGGGAACCATTGATGCGTCAAGGGAATTAGCCAAGCTGACTCGAGTTAGGGAAGACTCTCCTTCGTGAGTCACGGTGGATTTATCTGGAGGTTGAATGCAGGGTCAGGCCATGCGTCAGCTGCGCCGAAGGGAGGTATCCTCATGTAGCACCCAGATTACTAGATATTGAATCGCCAGCGCATGACCAATACCTTGGTCGTTAGTATGAAATGGAAAACAACATGTGGGTCATCGATATGGTGTACCCTGTGTCAACCCTTGGTCATATGGAGGGTTGGGATTGGTCGAGACTGGAGGTGTACCAAAATACGTGTGGAGCGACCTCCATGCTATTCGAATTGTGAATGATGAGAAAGAAGCCTTGGCCATAGTTGTAGCGCTCGCATAAAGCCACCGTGCTTCTTAGAGATCAGCTGCCATTAAATTTAGGGTACAACCAGGTCACCTAAGTACTATGTACCTACCCTTTGGTACCAAAGAGCCAGTGGTCCGTAGAAACTACTGCAAAAACTCTCCGTAACTCATTCACCCTGATTGTATACTCTATTCTATTGTATCCCTAAAACTTTTATCTACCCGCTCAGCCTAGTTGATCCTTGGGATCCCCCCACGAGGTTCAGCCAGTTTTCGAAGATCGCCAGAAATGTACTGTTCGAAGAGGTTTTCTCGAAGTTCTTGCGGCACGAACCTTGTGACCTGAGATCGAGATGCTGACTGCCTCGATCGATGGCTCGGGCACTTAGACAGTCTCCGTTGCCCACTTTACGAATCCTTGTGACCCAACACAGAATTTCCGTCACTTCCGAATAATCGAAGCCACATCCAGGCGACTCCTCGTGTATGCCTCATGTGATACACAGCTGCACATACCCGTTACCCACTGAATCTAGATGCTGACTTCAACTTGGGCATTCACTGAGTTCACATGACACTGCGGCGATTATAAACCTGCGCCAATGTTTCTCCATCACAGTTACCTTCCCCCATGGATCCCGCAAAGATAAGAGAGAAATCGGTCGGTTTCGAATCCTCGGTTATAGGAAGATGCGAATGCAGGAAAAACAACCATCCTCCAGAGGGTTTGCAACACACGAGAACCCAGAAATATATAACGGCGCTGGGAAAAAGGTGGGCATCACGATGCTAGCAGGATGCCAGTAATGATGGCTGAGTGATGGACATCAGATCGATGCCACAGTTTTGAGGGCTTCCACAGAGGTAGCGTCAGTTTCAATAGTTGGCAACATGAACTGACACGTCGCCAGCGTGGAGAGCACAATATCGAGAATGAAATGGTGTTTCCAAAACAACCCAGGATTCGTCTTTCATGATTCACGCGGTTTTGAAGCAGGCAGCGAATCAGAATTTGAAAAGGTCAAGACATTTATCGCAAATCGTTCTAAGAAAACCAAAATACAGGATCAACTACATGCTATTTGGTAATTATAATTGTCAATCATGACGTGCGCTAGCTCAAGTTTTTGATATAGGTACTGCATCCCAATGGACGAAGAAAGTAGGTTTTCACCCAAGGAGAACTCAAATTCTTCTCTCAGTGCGACACCGGAAACAGTAAACTTTTGCATCTGATCATCGTTAATGATCAACTGATTCACAATCCTCAGTTCCAGTGATAGTATTATTCACCAAATTCGATGCCCTCTACGACATCGCATATGGACAGCTGAAATCGAAGGGAGCATCGATGGAGGAGGCTGAAGAACTGGCGCCGAAGCACGCCGAAGAGTCATTTGCGGCCGTGGGTCCAATTGACGTTTCTATACCACTCCAAGGATATCCGGCACCCTCCAAAATGCCATGTATGCCTCCCTAGTAAGCTGTTGATTAATTCGAATCGTGATTACATGATGACCGTTGATCCATCAGACATGGATAAGGATGATGCTGGTTGCGAGTCACTCATGGAATGCACGGCGGGAACTCTGGATAATGAAGCGCTGCAGCAATTGTTTGTCTCCCACCCAGCGGACCAACTTGGAGCTCTGCATGAAATACGCATTGAGAAGTAACCATCCATGGACTAGTTTGCCTGCCACGAGCGTTCATGCTGATATTGGGCCAGACACTCCCAGACTTTTTTGTCTCTACTGAGACAACCTCAGATGAGGGCCATGAGATCGCAATAGGGAGGTTGGGTCGCTGGTTTCCACATCTTGGGTGAGGTGAATACATTTTTTTACTTGAGCCATGCTGATCCAAGTCATTGCCCACTGTTCGCAGTCGTGAGTGTCTTGATCCTCCTTCGAGCTCGAGCCATGCTGATCCAAGTCATGCCCACTGTTCGCAGGACGTGAGTGTCTTGATCCTCCTTCGAGCTCGAGCCATGCTGATCCAAGTCATTGCCCACTGTTCGCAGGACGTGAGTGTCTTGATCCTCCTTCGAGCTCGAGCTGCTCCAAGTCATTGCCCACTGTTCGCAGGACGTGAGTGTTTGATCCTCCTTCGAGCTCAGCCATGCTGATCCAAGTCATTGCCCACTGTTCGCAGGTGAGTGTCTTGATCCTCCTTCGAGCTCGAGCCATGCTGATCCAAGTCATTGCCCACTGTTCGCAGGCCGTGAGTGTCTTGATCCTCCTTCGAGCTCGAGCCATGCTGATCCAAGTCATTGCCCACTGTTCGCAGGACGTGAGTGTCTTGATCCTCCTTCGAGCTCGAGCCATGCTGATCCAAGTCATTGCCCATCTGTTGATAGATTGTGAGCGCATTCATCATCTGTCGACTTGAAGCCTTCCTGACGAAAGCTAATTGATGATATATCGGCAGGAGGTAAGTACATCGATCCTCTATCGACCTTGAGCCACGAGTGAACAACATCATTGATATGTTGACAGCTTGTGAGTGTGATCATCCTCTGTCCATCTCCTGCCTTCCTCACTGATGCAATTGCCGATCTATTGTCAGGATTGAGTGTGGTTATTCTCCGTCGCCCTCGCACCATACTATCCAAAGGCATTGCTGCTCCGTTTGACAGGTTGTGAGTTGGTCAATCCGCCGTTGATCTCGAGCCATACTGACAGAAGACGTCGCACATCCGTTCACAGAACGTAAGCCCATCGATCCGCAGTCAAATTGGTGCATTACTGACCAATGAGATTTCCGGTTGCCGTTGACAGGCTGTAAGTGTTTCGTGCAGTGGAACTCGAGTCTTGCTGACCAACGACATCGCTGCTCCGTTAACAGTCGGTGAGTCCTTCATCCTCAATTAGGCTCTAGCCTCACTCACTAATGATATTGCTCATTCACTGACAGGAAGTCAGTGTTTTGATCCTCCTTCGAGCTCGAGCTTTGCTTACTACTGAAATTGCGCATCTCTTAACAGACTGTGAGTGTTTGATTCTCGAACCTTGCTCATCAACAACATCACCGATCCATCGATAGGAGGTGAGTCTGTTCATCCTCCTTTGGCCTCGGGCCATGCTGACTGAAGATTGAAAGAATGTGAGTGTATTGATCCTCGGCAGAGGTGGACGATGTTCAACTTTCCGTCGTGATTTTACCAGCTTTACAGCAATCAACGTGCTGAGATGGCGTCTAGGATACGCTCTGTGGTATGTTCAATTAGTCACAGATTATACACACAATTCTCATGTTGTGAATGCTAGGCCTTTGGCTCATCACCATTCGAGAACATGGTGCAGCTCAGTTCTGGTGAATTTTTAGGTCACGTCGCAATGAACCTATTTATTATCGGTCATTTAGCTGTTGTCATTGTTTTCGAACACTCTTTCTTCATTTTCGACCAGCGGCGCCATCTTCGGGACCAGCAAGAGTCTGTTTCTTCTTTTTGGTCGCTCTCGAGCAGTACATGGCGTCTCCGCATGCAGCTGCTGTCAAAGAAGTGTGAGCGCTACCTCCCGCGCATATGAAGAAGCTGTGGGTGCTGCCTCTCGTGCATACCAAGAAGCTATGGACGCTGCTGGAAATTCGTCTACTTGGATGTCGAAGTTATTGTTTGAATGCTTCCAGAGGAAGGCAAAGAAATCTTTTGAACGCTCTAAGGAGTTTCAGGAGACGGAAAAGGAATCTTTGTGCCTCAGGCGAAGACGGAGTTAATCAGAACTGTTCTTGAAATTGTTTTGGAGCATCGCCTGCGTATGTTCAACTGTCATGTAGTGGCAGCCATTTTGCTGATCTGCTTGTCTTCAGCGAGACCTGAACGCAATGTAATCCAACGTCCATGATTTCCAGTTCGGAGTGGAGTGGAGGTATCTTTGCGGGAACGCGGGTTTCTTGAATGGTCCGGTGAGGTAGAAGTTAGAGGGGGTGAACCTGTATGAAATGGTTGTATGATCATGCAATATGGCGCTTTTTCTGGTATAACGTGTTTGAAGCGTGTCGGTCACCCTCAGCCGAGACGGTGGCCAGACATACTGGGCTAGGTATACCTCCCAAGTATCCGTGGTCTTGAGTAATTCGTTGGCGTCGATTCGGATGTTTCGAGCACGGATTACAACGTTTGTGGCCAAGTACGTCTCCTGGAAGACCCAGATCCGTTTGGCATGATAACCCTTCATCCAAGTTATAATCCTGCGCCAAGCTTGATAGCTTCTGGATTCTGATTCGGTGTCGTCCGATTTCATGCGCAGGAAGGTTGGGCATGTCCTGCATACCATTCTGCTCCACAGCTTATCTCAACCTACGACAATTTTGTCAAACAGAAATCCCGTTTATTGTCATTTCAGAGCTACACTCTATGTAGATACGTGGGACGTTCCTGACAACGTCAGTGACTTCAGCTGGCGGCCGACGCATAAGATCTCTAATAACACTGTTAGCAGATACCAGCCTCAGAACTCGATGGACTACAAGCAACGGACGCACCTTGAAAATTTCATTCGTTGAGGGACAACATGCAGGTTACCATGGCTCTGGATTATGGGGTTGATGGACTAATGTCTCCAACGTCGAGCGTTTTTACTCTGTGCACCCCAGGGCCCACGGGTTAGAACCCCATCGGAATCGCTTTCACTAAATGATGAGTTCATCGACCACACACATCATACTACGGTGTCTGAATGCATCTTTTCGAGGGATTGAGAGACGACGCCAGCATGGAATAAAGGAGAAACTGACTTATAGGTCTGCATCAAGTCCATGGAGAATTTTCCAGCGCGGGATGATACCTATACTATGTTCTCCAGTGAGACCTTATTATAACTGTTGCCTTTCAAGCGTATCTTGTAAACACACGAGCGCGTCGAAAGAGGACTATAAGGAACCACTTACTTGTCTGATCAGTCGAACGACAGAATCATGTGTCTGTGAGCTTGCTATGACCAACGTGTTGGAGTCATATGACAAATGTGATAGTACGAGTACAAGAGAGGAAAGCTTAGCAATATGATAAACGATGATTAATGTAGGGAACACCGATAACCGGGAATAGCCGGAGCGGTATCGATTAGTAAGCACAGCACGGAAGAGAAACAAGTCCGAAGCACAGACTTTCGGATCGGACACAGAGTATTAACAGATTGATAGTATATATATTGTACAATTATTTACATTAGGAATCAGTCCAAATAATTACTTCTACTCTACAGAAATTCTCATAACCACAGGTTATGAGCCCTGACACTACCATGGATACAATGCTCCCCAGCACATCATCGCTCTATAATATCCCCCGGCTCACTGATGATGGAATGAACTGGGTAACCTATAAGGAAAGGGCACAGACAATTAGGGCTGCACACCGTCACCGTAATATACGGGGTGTACGGTGACCGTCGACGGGTACGGTTACCGTACTGGTGTTGGAATATCCAAGCGAGCGTCCTCGTGTACGACGCATGTAGTACACGCGGCAGATAGCTTATATACCCAACTAGTTACAGTAGTCTACTTTGTGTGTCGGATTTATATCGACTGTCGACAGGAATCTATTCCATTGCTCATCATCTCATATTTCTCACATAAATCCACACACAGCGATCTGCCTTACCAGAAGTCGACTCGTTCATCGTTGTCTCACTCACCACTCGTTTTGTCATGCACGCTGCACATAACACGTGTTGCTTGTCCCACTCGTTCTTGCTGTCATTCGTTGTTGCCGTTCTCGTTAACGCTTGTTGTTGTCGCTGTTGCTGTTGCCGTTGTTATCGTTATCGCCGTTTTATCACCGCCGTTTGTTGTCGATTTCAATCACCTGCTCGTTACGCCAAATGCCGTCTGAAAACTCGTTCCCCAAGCTGGATGGAAGTAACTTCTATGAGTGGAGAATGTTGATGGAAGCTGTGTTGATCCGGAGAGGATTGATGGATTATGTAGATGGCAGAAGACAATGCCACTTGGTAGTCCGAACTCCAAGGCTGTGAAAGATTTCTTGAAGAAGCAAGCTGAAGCTCGCGCGGAGATTGTACTTCATGTCGAAACTCCCCAGCTCTCCCATGTCCGAGACCGTGACCCTACTGTCATATGGAAGAACCTCGAGACCGTTCACCGCACTCGTGGATTTGCCACGTGCCTTGCGCTCCGCCGAAAATTCCTCACACTCAAGAAAATCGATGACATAAGCATGCAGGCATGGATTGCGCAAGTGCGCCGCATTGCATTTCAATTGGAGGAGATTGGTGTCAGTGTTCCTGACGAGGACCTCATCCTCATCCTTACCCTTGGCCTTCCTCCATCCTACAGAATTTCATTGTCACCCTCGACTCTACCCTGCCGATGAACTCACACTCGAGCGTGTCATCACACGTCTCATGAATGAAGAAGCCCGCCAATCTCACAGTACCGATGCCAGCGCATCACATGATGCCGCTCTAGCTTCTCATGTCACACGCCACCGAGTCCCACTTGAAACATTATGTGTTTCAACTGTGGAGAGAAGGGTCATTACCAGTCGCACTGCCCGAAGAAGACTGCGACTAGTTCGAAGGAAACTGCCGCACTCGCTGACGAAGATTATTCCTGGTAGTTTACTTACTCCAAATCTCGTACCACTTCGCTTGAGGAGGAGTGTTGGAATATCCAAGCGAGCGTCCTCGTGTACGAGCATGTAGTACACGCGGCAGATAGCTTATATACCCAACTAGTTACAGTAGTCTACTTTGTGTGTCGGATTTATCGACTGTCGACAGGAATCTATTCTGTTGCTCATCGTCTCGTATTTCTCACAACCAGCGGGTCTGCAAAGGGAGGTAGACATGTATGGTGTACGGCAAAACCGTACACTGTGCAAGCCGTCTTCTATACGGCCGTGAACGGTAACTTTACGGCCTATATGGTTGGAAAGGGTGCTGGTTTATCCGGTAGCTTCTTGCCCTGAATTGCCATGCCCTGCACCACCGATGACGATGACAGCGACAAGTCTGATGGCTTTCTGCGTGTGCTTAACACTAATGGAAGCATCACTGTCAGTATGTTTGTTATAATATTTACTGAAACTTTCCTAGTTACTTGCTTTTGTATCCTGAGCTGGCATTTCTGCTCACAATGTCCTCGCCTGCCAATGAACCACAATTCGAGACCGTCCTCAGTCACGGGCTCCATGTCAAAAATACTGCACGCTTGACTGAGAGTATCATGGCGGAATTGGAAGGTAGTCAAGACGTTCCCGCTGTGAAGTCTAAGCCACGGAGAAGCAAGAAGACAAAAACCCGGGCCACCCAGAATCGCTTCGATGGTCTTACCATTGAGGGTGACTTGGATGATGAAGGGAGTGATTTTACAAGTCCTTCAACTTCACGGTCAGACACTTGTACATCAGACTCTGATCAAGAAACTGATGTCATCGAAATTACAAATGAAGAGGTGAGTTTAATATGGCTCTACAACATTAAATGTGTGCTCAACCTTATGCAAATAAGCTCGCTCACTTATTACCTTCAAAAACGGTTCCGGAACACTCAATGGGCGCAACAAGCACAAGCGCTTGGACAAAAGGTCAACT
>JABBWA010000544.1:0-26314 GCA_016628065.1 Suillus lakei
TCACAGTAATTATGTAATGTTTGCATGTTATCAAAGAGCCAGTCACCTTCTGGTGTCTAATCTGCTATATTGTACATCGCGCTACCAAGTCCGTCGTACTACACGTTTGACTTAAAATTCTCCGTGTTTCTCAAGGGAGCTTTTAGCGCGTTCATGTGCTACAGAAATAGTGGTTCAGCGCATTGTATACTTCAAAATGTTAAGGAAGGCACCTGCATGCTTGGCCTTTTCCTTGTCAACTGCGTCCATTCCCTTGGTCTCTGCGATGCGGTCAACGAAGCCACCCGTCAGCGCCGCACTACGAAGAGGGTTTTTTTTTCAGATGAGTTCGAGACCATTTTGCACGATGATACTCACAGCAACTCCACGGCCTTTGCATGGTTTGCCGGTTTTCCGTTCTTCTGGACATGCTTCTCGTACGCTTTGGCAGCCTGAGATGTGATCGGTAACGACCTCGTGTTTAACAAACACGAAAGACAAACCTCGTATGACGCGGCAGCAGCAAGGAGCTCATGGGTCAGTTTGGCCTTGTGTCCGCCAGTCACCTACAGGTCGTTGAGATGAGCGGCCAACGTAACACACCACTGCAGCTTACCTGCGAGTGTGCTTGAGACTCTTCAGAATCGTGCGTGAACCACATAGTGTTTGTGTCAAGGGAGAAAATCTGGATACGATGGAATATGGAAGTGAGACATTAAACTAACGCCTTTTATAGCTGCAGGGAGGTTATTTCTGTACCAGGTGCAATGATATCAGTGTGGGGCGCACACCGTTCTGGACGGGCGGAGCGTGCACCGCCTGAAAATCTTTGTCCCAGCCAGGTGCGTTTAGTGCCTCATGTGTGGTTGTCTGGCCTTTGCAATGTCTTTAACCTTTGTCAGTCCACCGGCCTAACAGCAGGTCGTCTCCCACCTCGGACTGTACTAGTGTTTTCTTTACAACCCTTGGCCATTATGGCATCAGGATTGACAGACCTTATAGTGGCAGCGCTTATTTGACAACAATTTCAAATGTTTCAGGTCGAGTTTACTCCTCCGTCTGCAGCTGAGATTGCTCCCAATTAACCTGAATCCAACTCGAAAGTGAACACTAGTGTATTCCATCCACAAAATACTTATGATGCTGTAGTTCATCGTAGATTCGTTGGAGTCGATATTATTTCGTAGGAGCATGGACAGCCTACTGTGAATGGGAGCAAAATGGGAGCAGCTATTTTTGACAAGAAAAATGGCCGACAAGCCCCATTGGAGTCCTTGCAAAGGCGTCATCGACCTACAAGTGATGTCACCCTACGTACGAGTCGGAAACGCCTTACCCCACCTTTCAGACTCCCACGTAGTTTGGGAGAGTTTGTCGGGTCGAAACGTATAGGTACCTGTCCGATTCCCTTCGCGAGTTTGGCGCTACTATCATTGAACGCCTGAGGGAAATCTATCGCACTCTAGGTTGCATTCCTTTACAATGTAAGTGTGTTGGACAAGTCACTATGATCCTGCCTAATTTTCACAAGCCTGCACCTTGCTAATTGCAAATGCACACCTGGCAGCCTCCGCAGCAGGCTGTCTCTCTATATAGCTACCGCTCACAGTTGTCAGGTTTTGTGGGTCCTGCATCAGAACCATCCGGACTGGGTTGAACTCAGTGTACTGCTCCCACACCGGAGACTTGTCCAGCTTGTAAGTATTCGGATCGCCAGCACGCACGAAGGAAAGCCAGTAAGCAATGAGTTCAGAAGCGAATGCAAGTTCGGCGGGCGTCTGTAGCGTAAATGTCGTGGAGCCGTTTAAACTAAATCATCATCTCTATGAGCCTGTGCTTTTAGTTAGGATGGAATGAGTGTTAGATGCCCACCCAGTGTTAGTGCCATCAAACATCATCCAGTTCTCCGCAGCATGTGAAACGACATTGGTACCGCTCGTCGGGTTAGGTGTGTTGTACCGATAAGCCCAAGCATTGGAATATAGCGATGATGGGCCGCCCATGGCCTGACGCTGATGCATATTGTTAGCATGACTCAAGGGGTCACAGCGGCGTGGCTCAAACTTACACCACATATCAGTTCAGGTTCACCTGTAGCCACCTGGAACTGCTGACTCGAAGAATCAAATTCATCTACTGGATATAGATCCAAGAATTCCCGAATGTCGGTGTCTGTCAGCGATGGGAAGAATTCCTCAAGTGCCAGAGAGATGTTCGCCCCGCCAGAAAGAGTCTCGTTGGACGTTGCGCTGTAAAATGGTGTTATCAGCGGGAGCGTGTCACCGAAATGACTCGAATGTTAGCATACCCAACTATAAGCGGAACATGAACGAATTCACCGCGTTGGAACTTTGAAGTCGGGTGTCCGGTAATCAGCACGCCGTCCAAGACGGGGTGGAATGAATTGTACAACCCGAGACTGTCACACGTCAGCTGCGGAAATGAGTGCTTCACGTAGAATGAACAGAACTCACAATTTTCCCTGGACCGCAGCATCCTGTGCCCGTGCAAGCGCACTAACGCTTGCATCACGGAGGCATTTCATTTGTTCTGCCACAGAACCCGTCCCACACCCTGCATACGATGCATAGAATTGGAAGAGGGGCTATTAATGGGCATTAGATCTGGCACTCATCCCAATAGAGCGCTTAATATACCTGCTGTTGCTCAGGGGTGGGAAGGGGAGTTCTGAAGACGCTCTGAGCAATAGCACCAGAAAAAAGTTGTTCACCCTCGTTTGCAATCATGTGTAGCTCCACGGAGCTACCACCCGCACTCTGACCGTTGATAGTCACTTTGGTTGGGTCGCCACCGAATTTGCTGATGTATGTCTTGACCCATTTGAGTGCCTGTATCTGGTCCTGGAACCCCGCATTAAAGTCGCCGTAGGTGGGGTCAGCGAATTCGGGAGTGGTTAGGAAGCCGAAAGAATCAAGACGGTAATAAACAGACACGATGATGACATTCGGACTTTGATTTATCCAGCTATCAAACGGCCAGTTACGTGGATTTCCATAGACATAACCTGTCGCAATGATATTGAACAGATCCGATCATCCCTGATAACACGACTTACCTCCGCCATGCATATAGAACAGTACAGGCACTACATAGATCCATTGGAGTAGTGAGAAATTAGAACACGCGGGACAGGACATCTTAAACGTACGGTTGTCGCCTTCTTGGGCACCGTAGGGCGAGTAGACGTTAACTTTTAAGCAGTCCTCTGATCCTGCTCCTCCTGCATCCCCAGCTAGAACACAGTGTCAGAGAAAAGATTTTAGGAAGGCAATCGCACATACCACCCGTTGTTCCTTGGATGCAAAAGTCAGGGTAGGATGTCGCGGAAACCACTGCTTCCCCATTCAAGTTGGCCTCTTCACTCACACGCGTCGTGTTCAGAGGGACAGTTGCACGGAAGCGCAGATCGCCTACAGGGGGCTCGGCATAGGGTATTCCAAGGTATGCCACCGTATTTGGGTATGTCTGGTTGCCGAGATATGTCACATACCCGACGTCGACTGTCGGGCAGATGGAATTCTGTGCAAGCGCACCATTGAAGAGGGCAAGGATCACCAGTGCGAACATTACGTTGAGCATTCTTGAGTGAGTGAGATCCCTACCCTCACAAGCATGGTTTTTTAAACACCCTCCTGCGGAATGGCTCATTCCGCGGGAGGAAGTCACGAGTAAAAATCGAAATACACACAGGCTGCATGCAACGCGTGCTAAATGATGCGCGAAGGAGGGTGCTTCGATGGCAAATGGGTCACGAGAAATAAGGTGCAGTCACAGGACTCCTTGAGTCGGTAGGCCTAAGATAAAACATTAATATGTACTAGAGTAGTCAATCATAATATCAGCCTGAACTAAGCCGAGTGTAGAAGGAACAACCAATGTCGGCATTTCCCGGATAATAGCCTGAGTTCTTTATCCCGTACTACTCCCCATGTCACCTGGAAAGCCAGCAAAAGCCATCAGAATCAAGGTTCCGCGCCACGGTGCTCAAAGGATAGGGACAAAGTTTTCCGCGCATGTCGAAGCGCTGGCTAGGAAAGAAAAAATACGTGTGGTCACTCACCAGCCCAACTATGACTCAAATAATGTAGCTCAGGCTATCGTGAGTGCCATGTTACCTACACCACCACTTTAACATTAGGAGTGTTCTATTTAGGAATCTGCATCGGAGTGGAACTCATTGCTTATTACAGCCCGTGCTGAACGTGGACCACAGTGGGATGTTGGAACTCAACAGTGCGTCGTCTAGCCATGTTGTATTCAAGGGGAATTGAAAGCTGTTCAGATTTCTTGTAGACCAGGGGTCTGACCTGTACTATGACTCGTCTCCACTGATGGAGTACCAGAAACAGCAACGCGAGGAGGAAAATGCTGCTCGAACCTCAATGCAGCCTCCCGACTTTCGTGCGCATGATCCTTCTCGTATTACTCGAAATCACTCGAACTCCTCAAATCATAACTATCCATATCCATCGCCGGGCATGTCTCAAGTGACTCCACGCCATCCCAATCTTGGGGGGTACTCGAATGTCCCATTCAATGGCATTCCACCCAGTCACTTCTACGGCAGTGGAGCGGATGGGACTTCTCCTGCGAGGATGGGTATGAGAGACAGCATGGGTACCAGCATGTCTCCAGATGTGAGGAGAAGGTCAGCCAGAGGCATACCAGAGGATGGCTTTATTCAATTACATGGACCATGATTGCACACGACCATCAATTCCCGTGTATGATATCCAGTGCTGTGTATACCATCCTTGTTCCTACTCAAGTTCTAGCTCTATATTCCAGGAGAATCTGTCTATTGCATTGCTCGGCGTGAATTGACCACCCATGCATTATTCCATCCGAGCCATTTGTATTGTCACAATTTCTCTTGCTCCGTCCTCCCAGTCTTCCCACGATGTAGCCATAACTGCAGTGTCTCTCCCAAGTCCTTCCAGCAGATCGTTTTTCCTAGGCGTCTTTCCGAGTACCTTCCCGACAGGCAGCACCCATGCCCATTTCAGAGTCCCTTCGTGTTTGAGCCCCATGCGTGCAGCAAGTCTCAGGGACGGCTCATTATCCGAATGCGCGTACCAATGTATTCTTCTCAACCCCAACCCAGATTCAGACTGGGATGCATAGGGCATGGTAAAGCAATACTTGAGGAGTGTTCCTACCGCATGTGTTGCGACATGCGTTCGCTGAAATGCGGGCAGGATACACACCGCCCCAATCTCCACCGATAGGTTCGTCGGTGAATAGCTGATGAGTGCAATGGTCCCTGCGAGCTTCCCTCCCCACTCCGGATGGTCCGGGTCTGGGGCGGTCCTGTCGATGATCGCGAAGAGGACAGAGTACGGGTTCTGGCGCACGAAGGCGTCTATGAACAGCAGATAGGACTCTGGTTCTTCTAAGCCGGGAAAGGGATAGTAACGGTAGAAGTGTGCAGGATCTGAGATGGCTGCATGGTAAATTTCCGCATGGATGGATGGAATGAACGGTGTTAGCTTCAAATGCGGGGTCTCCAGCTGAGTGAAGTCGAGCGGAAAGGCGACGTTGATGTCATAAGGGACGGGACCATGAAGTCCGTAAGCAGGTTTCGCGGGAGGAGGGGGCTGATAGGCATTGACATATGCCATGTGAATACGAGTGGGCAAAGACCTCGAAGTCAAATCGTGTGGATTCAACGTTCTTATACTTTGCCGCTCGCACTTGCAATTGAATCTCGGATCGATTTCCTATTCCTTGTCGTCTATGGACCAGTTTGAACTACGTCCTTGAGAGATTAGTACGTGTGACTCTACGTTGGCAAGTACTTACTACTCGGGAGCCGAGCAAAGACAAAGCGCTGGCAAATCAATTTGTTTGCTTCCTATTAGTCACATGTGATTCATATCAAGAGTACTATGTGAGATACTTGTAACTTCTCATCATCCTAACAACTCAACTAACTTTCAGGCGAGCTAGATAGACCTTCACCAACGAACTTTATAATAATATTCATCTGAAACTCAGCATTGGTTAGAACGTTTCGCTCTAAACGTGTCATTTCGGTCTAATGTAGCACAGTTGATGCCGCAGCCCAATTCGAAGAGAGCACCCACTCCAGTGCGAGCTACGGTTCCCTTTGCTCCGCACGACGCAATGGTCGCATCACAGCAAGGCCACATAGAGAACCTAGTGCAAAAGACTCGGACCCTGGAACACACCGTCAAGAAGCTGCAGGATGAAGTCAGTCTTGAACAAACTCGCGCCAAGGACAACGTTAATGTCGTAAAGCAACAATGGCGAGCAGAGCAAAAGGAGTGGCACGCTGGTTGCGATGCTTTACAGGCGTGCCATAGGATTGCTCATCTCAGGACGGCATGCGCTTTGGACGACGAGCGAATTGCAGTGCTCAAGGAGCGCGAAATTGCACGGCGCGAGCGGCTTGCGCGTATACAAAGGGATTATAAGATCACCATGTTTCAGGCTAGGGAGGCAGAATTGGAGAGCCAAATAGAGGACCTCCAGGCAGATCTCGACTCTCGAGTGGCTCAAACGGAGTATTCGCTCAAATCTCGGGATGAGCAGTACCAGAAGACTATCCTCGACTTACGAACAAGAGACGCAACCCTTTCATCCGAGTTGAAGCTGAAGTCGGACGAAATTGTAGCAGCTCATAAGCAACGCGAAGATGTCGAGGTCTGCTTCTTCAGTTCCAATCTTCTCATAAATGACCGATGGTCTAACTCAGTAGTAGGATGAACTACGCCGACTCCGAGAAGCGCAAGCAGACGCAGACGCGACTACCGTTACAAATGTGTCCAAATTGTCCCGGATAACCGTGCAACGTGATGGTCTACAAGCCAGGGTGACTCAACTAGAGCGGGAGCTTGAGGATCACAAGGACAATAATGTCAAGTTGCAACGTCAACTTGACAATTGGCAGGGCTTGAAGAAAGGCGATGATGTGGACCTGGAGATATTGCGGAAGAAGAACGGCGAGTTGGAAGTTCAATTAAGGGAAGTGAATGCAGAGATAGAACGACTTGAGAAAGCGCTCGAGAAGGAGAAAGGTCGCACTACTAAACTCAAGGAAGTCCTCCATGAGTGGAAGGTCAGATTTTTCTCCAGCTGTCACGTTGTATGTTCAAGAGACTGATTGTTTATAGACGGAAGCCGAGGAGCAGAAGACGGGTCGGAAACAGGCTGATGATGAGGCTACAGATGCGAAAAAGACAGCAGAAAAACTTGAGCAAGAGATGTCAGATCTAAAGGCTCAGCTAACTGCTGCGCTCAAAACTTCCGCTGCTCCAAAGGTGGGGCCAACTTTCATGCGCCTATGTCATATCTCAATGCATGATAATCCCAGAGCAACACAACGTCTCCTCCTATCCTTTTGGCATCAGAGGAGGAGGCCGATCAAACCCCCCCGAAACCGAAACCGAGACCCAAACCAAAACCAAAACCAGTCAAGCCAGCTGACAGTGACATTGAGTTAATTGAACCTTCCGCCAAAGCAAAAGGGAAACGGAAGGCATCTCAGGAAGACAGTACAGATGAAAAACCTGCAGCAGAGAAACCAAAGCGTGCACGAGCAAAAAAAGCCGCCTCAGCGCCAAAGGATAAGGCACCAAAGAAACATGCATCTGAATCCGAAGCCAAGAACCAGAAGAGAACTGCTGAATCGTCGCAAGCAAAGATATCGAAAACTGCTGCGGCCGCAGATAGTACTGCAGAAGACGACCAAGATCCAGCACCTAAGAAGAAGAAGCGGAAGCTCAATGTGGGCATCTTCCCTTCTATGCAACAACAGCCTCCGCTGTTTCAATGGGATCAGGTGCGTTATACGTTTCTCCAGTCGATGGTTCGCTGAAACTCTGGGGTTCAACCACCCGCAGGGTGAAACCGGTCTAGGCATCCCGACTGAGCTGTCGCCTGTGAAAGATGCGCCACGACGATTACATCCATCAAGCACAGGACCAAGTTTCACCAAAACTCGCGGATGAAGTCTGTCCCAGATGGGTGCGCGGTAGCCCACAGTTCTTGATGTGATCGATGTCATGCTTGGTCTTGAATCCTTCTCGATGAGAGACGTGAGGTGACTGGCGAGTTGTTGGTCACAGCACCGCTCTCCCTGTCATCAAACTAGAACATCCACTATGTACATATTATATACCCGCATGTGAGCTCAGCGCTCAGCTTTCACTGACTTACTGGCTGTACATCTACATATATTCAAGTGACTAGTCACGGCACCCGCCGCAGCAGTTGCAGCAGTACGCTACCCGAAAAATGGTTTCTGATTCAGATATGATCGCGCAGTTCTTGAGGTTTCCCCATTGACTCTAGTAGGAGCCAGTGCTGGGTTTTTAATACGTCGCTTGTAAACAAGCACGTCGGTCAAAATGTGCTTATGAACCCGCACATTGCTGTTGAAGTCCAATCGAAATCGGCGAGGGTAGCTATTGGAGTATGACGGCCACCATCAAAATATATCAAAGACGGGCTGGCTTGCAGTCAACCACAGGCTTCACAATGACTCGACCGGCATTCGCTACCATCTAGTACCATCCATCGGACTATTGACAGGTTTGCAACCGATGAGACACCCACCACGTCCAAACCATTAAACACTCTCCATAGCCTGCACCATGTGCTGGACCTCCTTCTCTTGTAACACATCATATTCCAAGACAATGCACCGCCTCCCTTTCGCATTTATCTCGTCTGCGACGCCGTCGAGGATCGTGCGCTGTGATTTCAAGTCTGCAATGGCGATATTAAGTCCGTCCTCTGCGAACCGCAGGGCAATGGCGCGGCCGATTCCCTGGGCTGCGCCTGTGACGAGGGCGACACGGGGCTACTCGACTTGTGCTGGAGTGGCGGAATCAGCCATGGTTGTAGGGATCTGGGAACCAGACGTCCTGATTTTATGTGAGCAGACGGGTGAGGAATTATGCATTAGTCATGAGTTCGAATGTTGCACAGAACTGTTGGGGGAGGTGTTTTTCCGGGAGAACTGCCAGAACTTGGCAAATACAAATTTGCCATACCAATAGATCCATATTCAAATTGCGTTCTTCGGGTGCACGACATGCCAGAAATGAGCACCATAAATGGTTGATCATACAACTGTGTCGTACAAGCCCTGGCGCCTCTTGGACTATGCTGGGTAAGAATTCGATGAATATATTTAATAGTTTCCTGGTAGGGTCACAACACACTTAAAATAATGAGATGTGGACGCGCCAATTCGTGGATTGTCTTAGAACACCCACAGCGTGATAATGGTGACCGAATAATGCCGCCGTTAATCACGACGTTGGCTAGCACGACGGGAGGGATTGTGGAAGCACACACTGTGGAACAATCAAAGCACATTACCACCAAAGTTAAACATGAATTGTCGGCTCACATCTACCAGCTGCTGATATTTACAATATCAAAGCAATGCGATGCCGCAGAAACCTGCATATTTGAATCTAGAAAGCAAGTACTCTTAGCACCGACCATCTGACCAGGTGCTAACCGTTGCAAGGCGTCCTGTGTCTGACTTCTTCTGAGTATTTTTTCGTTGATGTAGCGGGCCATTCAGAATGGGTATTCGTGACAGGGGCTGTGCGGTAATAAGATAGTCCGCGGCGACTCCCAATATCTGTACAAGTTCGTGTCATCGCTCGAGGTGCAAGTTGTAACTTTTACCGCTGCTGTCTGTGCAGGAACCTATGAAAAATACTCGATGGTGACTTGGAGAATATGAAACAGAATAGACAATTTGACAGGATACAAGCAAACTCTGAGGGAGGCTGGTGCCGGCGGCGAGCGAGGGGAATTTCAAGTGGAAAGAAACTCGCTTGAAGATGCCTTCATAGCCTCATAAGTATGTTTGTAAATCTCAGCTTGTTCAGATATTGTTCCGCCTGGGTAGATATCATCATTATCCCTGAACTATGGGGTCAAACGTACTTAAAGCTTGAAGGTGAACAGTACATTTCAATTTGCTTATGGTGTTCACCACCGGTCACCATGCTGACGGTCCGGACTCTGCTTGTTTTTTTAAAGGCGAGCACAATGATGAGGACTCAGGAGGGCGAGAAGGAGAAGCCTTACACTCACCCACTTTCCCTTAGCTATTTCTCCTGTCCTCGACAAACTTTTTCTACACAACGGGCTCGAAATGGTTGTTGTCGACGCAGAGTAAGGGCTCGCGAAGGGGTATCTTTGGAAGATCCTGTATATTCTTCTACTTATCTCATAAATTTCAAGCTTATGTCCCTAGCTGTGGAGTTGGTCGCTCAAGATGACCCCCGCGGCAGCGGTAAAAAGTTATTTTGAGCAGAAGGGTGGTTCACGTTGATCGGAGTGGTGCAACTGAGCGACAGACCAGAGACGGGCACGGCCGTCACTGTCTAATGACGCAGAAGTAACGAAAGGGCCAGCATGATGAATGGCAATAGATATCATTGTGAACATGGCCCATCCAACGATCACCGACCTGGCTCTAGGTCGATTCATTGTACTCCTTGAAGGTACTGTGATATTTTCAAAATTTCACCTCACATGACCTAAGCGCATCTCATAACTTCAAGCAAGCACATATCGATCAGCTGGCACCCACATCGACCCAGAGAAGAGTCACATGCAGTTATATTGTAGCAGTGGGCATAGTAAAGTATAAATATGAAGCCAAAGGAAAACGAATGATTTGTCGCCACATCATGAAACTCCTCTCAACGTGAATAGTCGTGATTAGAGTGATTAAAGAGGCTTTCGTCTATAGACCATCCTGTGATAGATACACACGGTGTCCTCATCCCATCGGTGAGCGGAACGCTTCCTGGAATGAGTGGTGAGAGGTGGTCATGTAAACGGTGAAAAAATTAAGTACACAGCTTCGAAGAAATTTATAGGCCTCGGAAGATGCCGGTGCCAAACCTGTCACAAATTTGAAGTTAAAGTTAGCGGCTTGTTTGGAAGTGCAGGCAGCAGCACGGTCATTTGATACCATGAGCTCTGTGCGCTTTTCGATGAGCCTCATCTACCGCCAGCTCAGGTATTGGTTGGACTGTTTTCTACTCAAATGGGTGCCTCCATCCCTCCCAGCAATGCAACTTGGGCATGATGCAAGCTCTCAGAATCCTACGATGGTGAGCGGTCAGTTGCATTTTGCATGCCAAAATGCCCATTCAAATTGGGTCCTTCAAGGTACAATTTTTCACCTGGGATGCCCGGCACCCGGGCATGAGCTGGTGGGAACATTTTGCGAAAGAAGTCCCGCACTTGGCCACACTGGGATTCACGCAGATTTGGCTCCCTCCGCCGAACAAAGCAATGGAACCGGTGAGAGTCAGCTGCTCTGATAATATGTTCACAATCCCATTGTAGCATGATTGCTATAGACGGGTCGTGGATATGATGCTTATGATTTGGTACGATGCTCCATAACACTTGTTCCAACACTCTATACAGACGTCCGTGTAGTGGGATCTTGGGGAATTCGACCAGAAAGGCTCCGTTGGTACGAGGTGGGGAACAAAGGAAGACCTTTTGAGAGCTTGTGATGTTGCAAGGCAATGCGACATGAACGTTATCGTTGATGCGGTTCTGAATGTAAGGGTATTGGCTACACTTCACGAGTCTGCACTCACCCTCAGCCGCGCACTATGGTACATAAGCACAAACTCGGTGCAGACAGAATGGAAACCTTTAGTGCTGTACGCGTCGATCCATTAAACCGGTTGAAGGATATTGAGAGCGAGAGACAAGTCAAAGTATGATTCTCCTTCCCTGCTATGGAGACCTTATTAACACCATTCACAGGGTTGGACTGCATTCGATTTTCCTGGACGGTTTGGGAAGGTAATTCAATATACTGTGATTCCATCTGCTAGAGGTAAACATATATCCAGTATAGTAGCATGCGGTGGAATTTCAATCATTTTACGGGTCAGTCTGTGTTAGGCATTCTTCGCTTCTATAACTGAAATCATCCAAGGGTTGGACTGGGATGAACTCGCACGAACCAATGGTGTATTTCGCATTTCTTCAGAAAGACACAAAGGTTGGTCAAAGCGGGTAGACACAGAGCATGGGAACTATGATTATCTCCTAGGAATCGATGTTTGTCGGAGATTTTCGTTGACTTGCTCATTCTAATCCTCGATCCGGGAATCGTAGATTGACCACCGTCACCCTGAAGTGCGAAACGATCTATTTTCGTGGGGCCCGTGGATCCTTGACGTACGTCTTTTTTTATCATCTCTTACATGATTTATTGAAGATCGGTTTAGACCACCGGTGCCTGCGGATTTAGACTGGATGCCATCAAACACATGGACCGCAGATTCCTTCTTGAGTTTGTAAGGGGATGTTTTATCTTTATTCAATCCACCTGGTGACGGAGCCGCTTTACTATCGAAGATCAGAAGAACTCGGAACCACCCAGGCAGGAAGCGATTGTTTGCGGTATCAGAGTACTGGTCAGCGAAGTAGGTCCATCCTGGATTCTATGATCTACAAGTTCCTGAGTGAGAGCAGCTTGCAACTTATAGTCCCATATATTCGGGCGTTCCATGGCCAGGTGTGCACCTCCATGACATCACTGACTTGGGGTTAATGGCGATAGACCTCCTTTTTTGACGTTCCACTACACGCGAACTTTCACAGAGCAAGCAAAGCAGGTGCTTCATACGACTTGAGGACCATTTTTGAAGGTTCTCTGGTAAAATTGAGGCCAGGAGATGCCGTCACTTTTGTTGACAATCACGAGTGAGTGCTGGCACCGAATATTTACTGCTCCATTAGTAACCATTTCTTCTGACAGCACGGTAAGCAAGCATTTGATGACCGCACGTGATTTGACCCATGATTGTTCCAGCAAGTTGGCCAGTCTCTGGAGAGCTGGGTAAGCCATTCGCACTTCCCGGTGGCTTCCAAGTAATTCCAATTAGGTGGACACCAACTTCAAAGCTCAAGCGTATGCTCTCATCCTACTGCGATGCCACGGATATCCGTATGTGTCATCTTTGCCAAAACACTGGCCCTAACACGAATGCCGCGGCAGATGTGTTTTCTACGGTGACCTTTATCCCAATGATGAGTGCTTTGACGAGGGCACCTCCCGCACTCTGAAACAGTTACTCCTTGCACGAAAATCGTTCGCATATGGGCCCATGGTAGATTACTTTGAGCACAGAAACTACATTGGGTTTGTGCGCATGGGCGATTCTAATCATGCTGGGTGTGCAGTCGTGCTCAGCAATAACCCGATGTGAGACCCTTCATGTTTTTGCACAGGTTTGTCTGTTAATCATTTCCTCGAGGCTGGACCCAACTACGTTCAAAGTTCGAATGAACGTTGGCCCAGTACGTATCCATTATGAATTATAGTTATAGCATCTGCTCATCTCTCGTATTCTCTAGTATCAAGGAGCAACATTCCACAGCTTGTTCGACTGCACCCGAACTGTTGCAATTGACCATGACGGTTGGGGAACCTTTCCTTCTTCCGAGGACGGCGTTGAGGTCTGGATCCAAACCGGAGAACATCAATAGCCATATGATAGTCCCGACAGACACTAGTACTGCTTATGTGCCAGTAAATGGGGCATAAAATACAATATCGTGATGGTGGTTCCTCTTTTATTTAACAAATGCAATGGCAGACTCTTCTGACTGTGTTTCGAGATGTGAAGGTGACCCTAAGATACTACTGCGCTCCTGAAACTTGAGATGCGAATGTGATCCTAAGACGCTACTCCGGACACTGCTGTGTTCCAGAAGCTCGAAATAGTTGTCTGGGACATCTTTCTCTAGACGGGGTAGTCTAGGGTATTGTGGTATTGTGGCGAAAGTCACGCTATCCCTCCGGTCTGGGTTATTCTGAGGAAGTTTTACGCCGTCAAATAAAGCAGCAGTTTCTTCAAGAGTACGACCTGAAGGGGAAAAAAAATATAGAGCCGCTCCACAAGTCACAAAATAATGAAAGTCACCTTTCGTCTCGATAATGAACACCATCACAATTAATAATTCCAGGACGAGCCATCCACAGTAAACAAGGTACTTAGCGAGATGTTAACTTTGTCAATCAAAACCTCGAACGAGATCGAATGACTCACGTATTTCCAACCCATGGCGTCGAGTGCCCACGGATTGACGAACGCGTTAAAAGCATTGGAAAGATAGGCAAAAAAGTTCTGTGCAGGGCGTTAGACGGTGTTCAGAAACGAAACACGAAAGGTTGAACCATGATTGCGAGCCCCCTGGCGCGGATATTGTAAGGGAGGATCTCGAGTGTGTACGAAACAAGCATCGGCGTATACGCAAAGTCATAGAAGAAGAAGAACATAAAAATGAGCGGTACAGTAGCTGTTCGTGCTTGGTTAACAATCGCACCCGTACAACAAGGTTTCACACTTGCCTTTCACAGCTACAGCACTCCCG
Source organism: Suillus lakei (assembly GCA_016628065.1). Lineage (NCBI taxonomy): Eukaryota > Fungi > Basidiomycota > Agaricomycetes > Boletales > Suillaceae > Suillus > Suillus lakei. The sequence continues at coordinate 14,410 of JABBWA010000544.1, forward strand.
GTCTCGTTGAAAAGAGCGGTGGCAATTGTCCACATAGAGAAGACTACCCAGATGAGACAATAGGCGAGATTCTCGAATCAGCATCACAGAATTGTACTCACCGATCAACATTCCAATATTCGAAGTCAGGAACAACTTCCTTCTGCCCAGCTTGTCCACGAGCATTGTGCCAAATAGAGCACTACCGAGATTAAAAACCTATACATACAAGATAAGTATCAATTCCGCCGGCTTCTGAGAAAGCATGGATGAACCTGCAGACCGCCGTTAATTACTGCTTTTGTCCGAGTCGTGGTTATGCCGCTGTTGAACTTTTAGCCCATGTACCACCGTGTCGACCTTGAGAACATACATCCCGTCTAAAACAATGTTGATGTATGACGAGACTAGACCATTGCCGCTGAAAGGAACATCAATTCCTGTACAAAATTAGAACGAGGCTAGCCAAACCTCCACTGCGAGAATATGGCAATCGATATAACGATAAACATACGCCGTCTGTTACCAGGAGTTGCGAAGCACGTCAGGTAGGATGGACTGAAGGCAATCTCTCGTTCAAGGTTCAGAGCATGTCGGATTTGAGCCATCTCGAATGCTACTAGATGGTCACATTCGTTTCTTCCATTTGCATGGTACTGAGCGAGGACATGCGCAGCTTGCGATTCCTGTGAGAATAAGAGCAGAATGTTCTACCGATGAATTGACGGGGAAATTTCGCGAATGCTCACCAGACCTTTAGCCGCTAGAAATCGAGGACTCTCCGGAATGAACCTAAACACAAACAAAAGTGCTAAGTCACCCTGAGAAATTTACGAGCCAATAATGCAGACCATATTAACACTATTTGGAGGACAGGAACAACAGCTTGAAGAAATACAGGAACTCTCCATGACCATTCCGATGTCCCTGCTCGATCATAAGCGCCCAGGCAGATCCAAGCCGCTGCAATACATGTGAGAAATCAAATCTATCGCACTGAATGTTACACACAGATAATGCTGCCAAAATACCACATCGAATTGTATAGAGAAGTCAATTTTCCGCGCTGAACTGAGATTAGAGACAACTACTGATAACGGACGAGGTGATTGGACATACATGCGTTGGGTAACTGAGTTCGCTGATGAGTAAGGGAGCGGCATTGATGGAGAAAGCTGTGCCAAAGCCAACTACAAGATAGGGATAAGTATCCGAATCATTCCGTGAATGGGAGTCTTACTGAGCACACGAGCGCCAATGAATACTTGCACGGTGGTGCATAAGGCTTGTGTGAGGACACCAGCTAGCACGACAATTGCCCCGATGAACATAGTTGCTCGTCGTCCTAGTAAGTCAGACACATAAGGGGAAAATGGAATCCCCTAAAGCCAAAGTAAGCTGAGAGTAATTTCAACGAACTGCCACAACTTACGCTGAGGGCACCAATGCCTTGGGCGGAATTTATGAGGCCTAATAACTGTGAATAGAGGGTCACAGCAATGCCAGGCATGCCCACCTAAGGTTTTGCCCTGCGGATTGTGGAAGTATTCTTGCCACCCGGGCAAAATCTGCAGACCTAAGGTAACTTGAGTCAACCATATGATAGTGAATGCTCACGACCGACCATTTAGTATGGACGAATCAAGGCCATTCAGTGCTGATGATAATAGTGGTAATATCAAACAGATATTTAAAACCAAGAGGCCTGTGCGCCGCCGACATTGTCAAGCAAATTATTGGTTTCGATGCGCTCAGCCAAGCTCGTACCACGATTCTTCCACCACGACTCTTGATGAATGAAGTTTGCAATTGTGTGTTCCGGGACTGCCATCAAGGTGAAGACGTTAAGTTGACGGGCAATTGGGGGGAAGGGAACGAGAAGGTGATTGATTTGGATGGTATCATGATATAATGTACGTGCCCACCATCACTTTCAAACGATCAAGCGCAAGGGTCGCCTCGAAGCCTTGACTTTAACCGTGTCAGACATACTTGCGTAAAATAAAGATGAAATTTCGCAGTTCGGCAATTTTCTACCCGAATAAAGACGTGGTGAGAACGAAGGCAGCGAGTAGGCGGCGGCTCAACAATTGACGCACCCAATGCATTCAAACCTTAGATTTAAGGGCCATGACAACCCGCGATGAGTTCGTACCGCCTGTCATTTAATAGGCAATGTTAGTTTTACCCCGTCCCCCTGTAAGTGTTTATTCCCACTAGTACTACTGCTGTACTTACTCGCCGTAGACTCACAATTGTTACAGTAATCATTATGTAACTCCAAGCTCAACGAGCAAAAAACTATGAACAGCCTCGTCAGTCCGATTGGGCGAATTCAAGTGGCACCACGACAAGACAGGACAAGACAAGACTCGTGCTGATTTTCTGTTGGCTGATCGGCCGCGGTTATAGAGATATCCCGACTATCCTTTCCTGTCGCGACGGTAGTTGCTGGGCCTCAAAATTTGCTCGCCCTAGGAGCGGTGCCACAGTCACTGAGCCTGTTCGGCGATTGAGTCACAGTGGATGTCCTGTTCTTCATTATAAAAACATTTTATACACATGTGACTAGTGAATATAATTTAATATATACATTGACCAAGTGGTTGAAACTCACTGTCCATGTAGACTGCGGTGGATAATTTGGATAATGATTAATATATTTATCAACACCTGTGAAAAAGTTGGATGATCGTACAGCGGCTGTGAAAATTTGGATTATAACCGTACGTACCCCGTACCTAGCTACTACCTAGCTGGTCCCTTGACTCTATCGATATTAATGACAATATTGATTTGTCGCAGGCCTCGGAGCCTGACAGCTCTTAAGAAGTTAAGATGCTTCTTCCTCAAGTTGCCTGGCCTTGACTGTGCCTCTATGAGTTCCTTGTCACTGCTAACGGCGACTGGTATAGTCAGCGGTTCGACGGTATTGAGCACCCGACACTTCAGGCGATTCGTTGATTTCGCTGTTGCAGCCTCCAAAAGGCTCTACATCGCATGCCATCACAGCCTGAGTGTAGAAAGATTGTACTAATCGCGGAATTCCTTCAACATTAATTTTCACGATTGCCGGCATCGCCCGATCTACTATAGGTACCAGATCCGCTGCTAGATTTAACCAGTGATAAGAGAAGTACAATGCCTAGTACTTGCCTTATACCTACCGTGCTCGTCACTCCGTTCAGCATCTGCCTCCCTGGCCGCTGGCACGCGCTGGGACGGCGAGCAGCTTCTTCCATCGCACATAAATATTTGCCTCGTACTCGGCTGCTCTTGCGAAATCAGCACAGACCCTCACTCAAGGAACTGAACATCATCTCTAATCCAATTAGCGAAGTGCCCGACTCAAAGCACTCGTTAACAACCTGCCAAGAATCGCTCTTCGGGTCTTGCTGTTGTATATGCTCTCACAGAAAGCTCCAGTCTGATTAAGGGGCCTGTCGACATAACTAAAACATTGTTATCTGTCCTTTCGGAAAATGCTAGACTTGGAGAGACGCAAGGTGTGATCGAGAGTTTCAATGAGTTGGTTTCAACTTTCAAAATACAAGCCTGGGTGGTATTGTGGTTGATCTCGGCGACGCCGTTTTTTCATATCTGATCGTGCAGTGCAAGTTACAACTTACCATCTACGCAGGTGTCCTAATTGGTCGGACCGAACAGCTCGGGCGACCACTCCCCACACCCGACTGATCGATCAATCATACCTGGGCAACATATTCTCTGAGCTGGCATCACACGTGTCCTTTCCCTTTCTGGTATATCTCGGGGACCTCGCGATCGAGAGCCATTTATGCACTTGCCCAACGATCAAGTGTAACGATGTCGATCGTATTGTGTTCGCCTACATAAAGTATCACGCTATCCTTGTTCACATTTCAACTCATCCCTGCATACTACTAGTAACAGACTAACCACTCACGGGAGCGATCATTCGAAAGGCACCTTTGAAAGATTTATCCGAGAGTTCATGGCTGGGCGGCTGAAATGTACCCGCGGCGTGCACAGTATGAACCCATAATAGCTTATGATGTGGTTACACACTTCAGCAGACTTAAGGTCGCACCGCGATCCATCGGATACAATGTAAATGTAAAGTTTGCGGGCTAACCTACCTACTAAACCTAGATCTGTGCAGCGAGTTCATGCCACCACATGGATACCAGCGTCATGCTCCCGTTTGCTGGGTGCAATCGTCAAGATGCTGCCGTTGCCTTCCGCGAAACACCTAGGTTGAGGACGACCGACATGACCGACACTCATGGTGCGTGGTTTCGCCGGTTGAATTTAATTATTACAACTCATTTGAGCATGATATGGCAAATATACTCAAAGTGCGCAGTTTCGCAGGTTGAATTTGAAACTCATTTGAGCCGTTACAAGCTTTGCCCCACGGCCTCTTGAGCCCGTAACCTCTTTAAAATCACAGCCTGTTGAGTTGCGCTGCGCCATCCTTCTACTGCCTACAAGACATTTTCTCAACACTGCTCTAATAAAATTGGGTCCAAGGCTTTCGACGTCCATCACGACACAAGTGCCCTGAGGATCGGCAATTCTAGCTTGCTCTAGCAGCAGGGTGCATTTACCAGATTCCGCTCGGGCGATGGGGAGCTGTTTCAGCAGTCTTCATTCGATTGAGCAGGCTGGGAAGTACCCGCACTTAACCCGCAACGTCGCAACTGAACTCAGCAACAAAAATGACACTTGCAAGTTGTAACCATCGGGATGCACGCCAAAATATAGATCATTCGGATCGTAAGAAACGTCGCACTGTACAACAGCAACTCCCAAGTATTCGAAGGTAAAGTGTCAGCAGGAATGTCTTTATGTAACAAAACAAAGAACGAGTGAATGAGAAGGCACCATTCAATCAAAGATGTAAGAGCAATAGGCACGTAAGCCCGCAGTCGCACGGGGGAATGTAAACGTCAGTCGGGTAAACTCCAATACTCCTAAAAGCAGACAGCTTAATGTATATTGTAGGTGTCGCAGGTAAATGATTAGCAAAAAGAAAAGCCGTGAATGTCTCTGGAAGTCCGTCGACTGGTATCGGTCTTTTGATTTCAGAGCAAATCTAGAAAAGAAGGGCAGCCACAGCAGCACCAGCAATACCGGCAGCGCCAACGCGGATGACATTGGCAGAGGCAGCAGCAGAGCTTGTCGTACTACCTGAAGCGGCACTAGTGGTGGCAGAGCCAGAAGTGCTGCGGAAGGGACGTCACGTCACATTACATTATAACTTGACAACAAATTCAACTTACGCAGGAGTGGTAGCAGTGCCAGTGCCAGTGGTGGTACCAGTGGCGGCACCAGTCGAAGCGGCAGCACTAGTTGCAGCAGTCGGACCAGAGGAAACTAGAAAACGAAACATCAACGGATTGTCAGATGATTGGATACAATAAGAGACGTACGCGATGTGGTGTTAGTGCAAGCAGTCGAAGCTATGCCAAGAATAAGACCTAAGCAACCGATCAACAAGGCCAACTGAAACACACACATCCGGGGTTCACAGTGAAAGGTGCGGACTGTGCAGTCGAACCAGTGCTGTCGCGAAGGGTGAGACCAATAGATGTCCCAGACGGGATGTTGCAAGTCCAAGTCACTGAGGTACTATTTTGCTGTCCCAAATTCTCAAGAGCAACACCATTGGGAGTTGCACCGGGTAGGATGCTGGAATGGCATTGAGTGAATTTTAGACACGCACAAAACGAAGACATTACCTCTGTGTAAAAGGAAGTAAAATATCATTAGCTGCGGGTCAATGACTGGCAATCATGTTAACAAGATATCACTTGCCAAGAAGTAGGGAGCTAAATCACGGTCAGACACGGAAGAATGTATGTTCGAATAACTCACCAGTTCCACCTGACCACTGCAAGAGGGTGGGCTGGCACTCAACGACATTGGCACTGTTCCGAGAAAGCATTAAGACCTTGACAACAACTCAAAGTGCACGTATGAAATTACTTACGGGGTGTTGATTGTGAACTGGGCGAGAACACTAGCAACGAAGAGTGCAAGGGAGGCAACGGAAAACTTCATTGTGAGCTTGTCGTTGGGTTAAACGAGGACGACTACGGGGGAAGAAGTTGAACTGCGTGGAAAAAAAGTTGTAGATTCCTTATTTATTTGCCCGACTGTTTATTTACATCATCAACGAGTCTTCCAAACACGCCACGCCAACTCCACTTAATGAATCACTACAATAGCAAGTACAAAGTAAGTACTCCTTCAAGTTCTTGGACTCATGGACCTAACGCAAAGCTTCAACCCAATTTCTGTCGTGGGTCTCTTATGGCTAGAATTAGTTTTGATTTTTCGTTCAACACACGATGTTCTCGAATCGTTGTTCGGAATCCCGTTGATAGCGTAAAAATACATCAGATACTGATTCGTGCTACGTCCGCAGTTCCCTAAGTATACGTCAGTGTTTTGGTTATGACATTGCACCCCGTCATTTCTCACCAGTTGGTCTTTCATTATCTCCTCAATCTTCCCGTACAATGTGCACGCGTGTAACCAGACCATAATGGTCGCTCACCCATTTGCCCCTCCCAATCACTTCACCAATTCCAATCCTCTCTGGCTGATCCACAATGAAGCCGTCTTGTCCGGTGGTGAGCACCTTGTCTAACCTGCCAGGCGGTAACCGCTCCTGAGACTGGTATCCCCAGGTAGAGCCCTCTTCTCCTTCAGTGCCCTCCCATGCGTCACACAGCCCGGCCGCCTCCACGATAGCCTCGTCAGTAGGGCTGATAGCATTCATATCCCCTGCCACAATGCCCCCGAAGATTCCCCTCCCATGCAATGCAGCTGCGATGAGTTTCAATTGCCTGGGGCGTGCCGCAGCCCCATCTGGCATTGATTCAAGATGCGTGTTTGCAACGCGCAGGGTCACGATGCCTCCTGATAGGCGAGGTTCGTCCTCGTGAGCTGGGATGCTCAGTTTAATATCAACAAATACGGCATTGCGTTTCATCTTAGAGTTGCTGAATACGATGGTAGAGGCATTGACCACGGGAATTGTGCGGGAGACCAGCGTGACATTTCCATACTCTGCTTGCTCTGGCCACTTGTCCACGCTAGTGGGAACAACTATGAAACACCGTCGCACCCATTCGGCATTGAGGATCTGCGTGAAAACTGACGCGTGTACCTCCTGCAACAGGATGCAGCATGGTTCAGGTCGATCGCTAATGGTTCTGCAATCAAGAACGTGTTGCTGGATATAGGAGAGGGCAGCAAGGAGCCGCTTCTTCTTATCGGCAGCTGCGAAGTCGATGTTCCATGTTACGAGGCGGACGGTAGATGGTAGGGGTTCCCTGACGCCTCTGGCGCAGTTGGAAGTCTGAGCCCAACGCCTTTTGCGAGATGAATAGCGCACTGCGCGGAGTGACGTTTGGGCATCTGCCTCATGCCGCACACGCACTATCACTGGCAGGGGAGGAGGGGATTCGTCTGGCTCCGTTTCATAGAAGTCGGAGGGCGGGGAAGGTATGAATGATTCATCGATATCAGACATCGCTGATGGAGTTATAAGATGGATGGGTGGTTGATCAAGTCTCAAGGTGACGATCCGCTATACTGCGATGTCTGAGATGCAAGAAATGTCGAATGCTCCACTGTGGTCAGCAGGTGAGGCATCCGGTTTCAGGATAAGAATTCAAGAAATAAGTAGCCACGCAGTCCATGATGATCGGTTGTCGGTTGTAGCCCAGTCCTCGAGGCTCCTCGAGGCCTTCCATTTTTTCGGTGTCAAGTGCAACGTGCCCGTAAGAAATTGAAACCGAGTCCTGTTTTAGTCTTTTACCAGCGTCTAAATATTAGGATAGGTCCTTTCAGGACCATATCTTCACTATTGATTGCGTGGTGTGGGAAATCACCGAAGGCGTGGATGATGCTCACGGTGGCAGATCCCGCTTGAAACCAGTGAACATAAAGCTCGAATTAATAGATAGCACCAACATAGCATGCAGATTAACAATATATATATGTGGGTCCTTCACAATCACGCGTGCATATAGCAGATGATCAAGCGTGTGACATCAAGCTCAGCCGGAGCTCTGCCGGATGACACTCTCAACCTTCTCCTGTGCCTCCTCTATCTTTTGGTCACGAATGCACTCAGGACGTTGGCCTTCATTTTGATTTCATCGAGCTTGGCAGGTGATATCGTGCGCTTGCTGAGGATAGAAGCGAGGCTGATAAGAAGATATATCGGTCCATGATCAGTTGAAGGCCCACAGATGCTAGTAGCTTACCGCTTAGACTCCTTCTCGATATAGGATTCCTGGTCGTTTACGACCTTCTCCATCACACGGATATAGTGTTTTGCCGCCCCGCCGAGCGATTCAGAGAGCGTCAAAGCTTCCTTGTAAATATAGGCACGAGCGTCACCGGCAGCGCCCAAGAACTTCTGGGCAAGGGTATCGAGTTCCGCAATGCGGCCAGCCTGCACTGTTTCAGGAGGAGGTTTGGTTACCGGTTTGCACGTGACTCACCCTCATCATTGAGACCACCGCCGATGGCGCGCTGAGTTTCCACAGTGCTCGTTGAGGAAAGCAACAAACGCTTGTTCGGTGCGAGGGCCTTCATAGGCCTCAACTTCCTTTCCGCCACGAGGGAAGAACTTGATGGTAGGGTAAGATGACACTCCGTAACGACCAGCAATCTCCTTGTTCGGTTGTGCATCTGCATCCATGTTAGCAACAACACACTGCAATGCTGATTAGTTGGGACAACAAGTAGATCATCAGGCAGTACGCACGTTGCTCTCTGGTTTGAAGTCAATCGCAACTTGTGTGCAAGTGTCAGGATGATTAATCAGAGAATAAAAGGAGACCCTATACCTTGTTCATAGATTGGCTTGAGGTTCTTGCAATGCCCGCACCATGGTGCGGTGAATGTGACAAGAACATCCTTTGTCTCGTCCCAAAGCACATCATCAAAGTTATGGACATCAAGGATCAAGGCTTCTGGGGGCGGTGGAGGCTTGATGTTCGATTTCACACCAGACTTCGTGGTGATGCTGAAAGAATACATTAGCACAGGGAGAGCCCATAAATGTGGTGAACGCACAAAGAAGCAAGTGCATCAAGGTCACGGCCGCCATCGTAAGGCTCGCTGTTGCCTTGCTCGTCAAACCACTTCAAAGCTGCCTCAACTACTGAGCATGATATTCGCATAAAATTCAGATAGTACCCACTGGGGTATCCAGTGACACCGTATTTCTGTCCCAAAGATTTCCCGGCGCCATCAGCGTCGACCTTGGCGACAACAACTTTGCCATTGCGTGCGCAAAGGCATCTCCAAGTTGCTCATATACAGGAGCGAGGCTCTAGAGTGAGTATAAGTGCTTTGCTCTCATGTTATTACAGGGGCACATGCCTTGCAGTGACCACTATACCGTGAGGTATCGTCAATAGGATTCATATTAGAGTACACAACGCAACGTACCACAAGGGGCAAAGCTGGAAGAGGAAGTTCAGGAAAAGATTTTTAGCAAAGACCGCGGCGAGCTCACAATTCAACCAAACCAGGCTTCCCTTGCCGATTTCACTGTCAAAATTGTCCGGTGTGAGTTCGACAACGTTGGAGGCACTGACGCCAGCCAACAGCCCCGCGAAAAGAAGCGACAACGACAGCTTCATGGTGGTTGAGCAATGGAAAGATAATACCAACAGGTGACGTGGAGCTTCGAGTGTTAATTTAAGCACAAGAATCAATAGATGCTGCTGCCTTAGTCAGCGGCTTCGATAGATAACCACGTGCTCATTATCTTTTCGTCATCATCTTTCGGTGTAGCTTTACTCAGCCCGAGATTTCTCAGCAATTGCAGGCATCTAACAGGACTCCCTAAAACTACACACCGACCATACCACCCAGATACTATCGATGAAGACAGACATGGAAGAAGCAGACTTCATTTCAGATGAAGAAGGGGACGTATTCATTGACTCGGGCGATGTCTTTGCAGAGGTTACCGATGACGGCGATCATCTTATGGACGAGGATGATGAAGCAGAAGACGGGGTTGGCAATCTCCATCAGGGGATTCTGATGTGAAGGACAACTCGCTGCAGCACTTCACCACTCACACGGCTCTGTGTTTGCTATATCATGTCATCCCACGGAACCGCTTGCAGTCTCCGGGGGTGAAGATGATCTTGGATACATATGGGATATTACGGATGGAGAAGTTATTGTGAAGCTGACTGGACATACGGATAGCGTATGCAGCGCATCTTTCAGTAGCGACGGTCAGATGGTCGCGACTGGTGGAATGGATGGGAAGGTGAGGATATGGAGAAGAGTTGGCACAGTGAATTCAGAAATTGGGAGTTCCTGACTGAGCTTCAGGGTCCAGATGAAGTTTGTGAGTTTATCAGTGGGCTCCTTCGATCATGTTCATATGCTGACAAGAATATAGTGGCTACGCTGGCATCCTCGTGGAACAATTTTACTCGCGGCTCCAATGATTCTACGGTTTGGCTGTGGCAATGTATGTCAATGATATACCACCCACCCCCTTATCTACTCACGTAAACAGTGCCATCGGAAATACCATGCAGGTATTCGCCGGACACAGTGGACCAGTTCAATGTGGAGAGTTTACGCCTGACGGTAAGTCCGACGTATCGGAGGCAAAAAAATAGCATCAACTTTTTGTTTACTAGGCAAGCGGATAGTAACCGCATCTGAAGACGGAACTCTAATGTATTGGGATCCGCGATCACCAACTCCGTATTTAAACTTTCACCACAAGACGCCCGTTTTGATCTTGAGAACATCACTTCTCTTGCAATAAATGCATCTTCTACTCTCGCAGTTGTTGGTGGAACGTCGGGGAGTGTGCGTGTAGTAAGTCTCAGCAAGGGTGAGGTCGTCGGTGCCCTCGGAGGACATGCTGAGGGGGAGAGCGTTGAAGCTGTGCAATTTGTCGATCTCGCTGGAACGGAAGCAGCCCTGGTGTTGTAGTCACTGGGGGACCGATGGAAAGCGTGTGTATGGGACCAGCCACATCGCCACAAGCTCCGCGCACTCTTGAGCATCAGGTAAATTCATGTTTTGTATTTACATGCTGCTCCGCTGACAGTCTGCAAGGACGCAGTAACTTCACTGTTGACTCACCCAGCACCAAAAAGTCACTTAAGAGTGTCAGCATCCGCAAACCACTCGCTCCGCACGTGGGATGCTCGCACTGGTGCGTTAGTCAGCACTGGGCACCATGGCCCTATACTCAGCGCGTCTCTGGGACTCCAAGGTTTCCGTGGTGTTAGCGTGGGGATGATTCGGCTTGCCTAGTCTTCACTACGGAGGTCGACGAGTCGGGATAGAGGCTCACATTTACGAAAACCTGCTACTCGTGTCAGCCGCTTTAACATTCCTGGCATGTCACAGAGCAATACCCCTGTTACTATCCATTGGAATTATAGATTGTTTGAGCATGTGGCTTGATCATACCCTCCTGTCACTGCAAGCAGACGACACTCGGATCTTCCCCATGCTAGCCGATTGATTAACTGATTCTGAAGAAACAGATAGCAGGAGTAACAAGAAATCGAGCTGGAAAGTCGTTTATATACAGGTGTATATTCAAACCTGTACTGAAAGATTGTACGTCGATGTCATTAGGGGATCATCCCTCCGTAGCTGCTAGGTGACCAGGCCAATCCGTGCTGCTAATGCAATATGCTAGTGATATTTTCGTAGAGAGGTCTGAGTTTGTCTTATGTACTGGTGGTTCCACACCCACTTCGAATCTTGACAACTCAGCTTTGTTCACTGTATCCCCCCCATCATCATCACCCGTATTTCATATCCATCAGCGGTATCTGCTGCGAACAATAGGCTACGATCGAATTCAGCGGGTGCTTCCACGATCGCCTCCGACTGGGCACACTGTTTTTATTTGTGGATTGCA
>JABBWA010000545.1:0-26233 GCA_016628065.1 Suillus lakei
TTGTCTGCCGTGTCTGCTGCTTGATCGCTGCGGAAGTGGGGATAGAGGTACGTTATGTTGTCTTCGCCAGTTTCGAGGTTGTCTGCCGTGTCTTGCTGCTTGATCGCTGGTACATCCAACCCTTGAAGCGCATCGTCGAGTTCCTTGCCGAGCAGGTCTTCTTCCTCGCGGTCGACGGGCTGCTCGACGACTTGTTGGTCCATTCGAGGGATGAGCGCGAACTGAGTCGTAGGGGAGACATTTTCATGGATGGTGTGCGGAGGTGGATGGGAGAGACGGGCTTCTTGCCCTTGCGAGAAGGTGTATGGGGATGGGAGGAAAAAGCGGCGTCTTTCCAGTGCTACCCCAAAGTGATTTGGGGGTCGGGCTGAACAGTGGTGAAGCTCCATCAGGTCCAAGGCTTCGTGGCGTAGCACGCAAAACTGATGTCTTCCGTGGAGGTGTGCTGGGCACCGGAGGTGTCTCAGATATAGGGGAGGAAGGCGAGAGGGGGGACGATATAGATACGTCGGATGCAATACAGGCAATGAGAGCAAAAGAGCATTCTGCAGACGCGGTATGGTCGCCTCGTTAACGGGTGCGTGTACTATTGTACTGGAGATGTATCCATCCTCCGAAGACAAGTCGGTTGGTGCTCTGGCGCCTTGTTGCCAACATCCTGGTTTCTGCGTTCGCCGTGCAACGTTTCTCCTTCTTTTCCTGCTCCACGAGTGCGATACGTTCTTCGACCTCCTTCGAGAGCTTGGGCTGGGTAGCGGTGCTCGTACGTGCCCACTCTGGCACGACAAAATTCTTGACAGGCTTAACAGGTGCCTGGGCCGATGGTGATGGCGAAGGAGGACTGGGATTCGGATATGGAGCGGCACACCGGCCTGGAGGGAGATGACCTTGGGCGGAAATACGAAGAGCTGGTGGCCGTTTCAGACGATACACTCGGGTCAAAATCTGAGCGAATGGTGCGGAGATAACCTGGAGGTATTGTTGGTTGAGGCACTTCAAAGGTGCCCGATGTTCGCCCGGATCCTGACCGGGAGTGGGTGCGCTTCCTTCGAGCTTTATTATTTTCCTGTTCCGCCATGAAGTCGCTGAGCCTGCGCTTGCGGCTCACGGGGGACGAATGTGTATTCTCTTTTCCGCCTGATGAAATGCGGGCACGACGCTGCTGGCGATGAGGGGTAGTTTCTGACTCATCTGCAGTGGTCGTGGCCAAATTGCTCGAGTCTTCCCTTTCCACCCGTCGTCGGAATGCGGTCGGATCCACGTGCTCCTTTTCCAATATTACAATATCATCGTCTTGATTGTTCCGCGAGACAGGTTGCAGTGCGTGCGAAGGCTGCTGCTGATTCTGACTTTGCGTCGCCAGCAAATCCCTCAGTGCGTTTAGTAGCGCTGGGCTTGGCTCTGACCCTAATGGTGTTGAATCCACCGTCGAAAGAGCAGCCAGAAGCGCCGTGTTGTCTCTCCCAGAAGACAGGGCAGACAGTAATGTAAGTAAAGAAGTAGGCGTATGGGCAGGGGCTGTTTCGGATTGTTGCTGCTGTGGTCGTACAAGCGGAGCACATATGAATGGTGGTGCTGCTGGCCACACATGAGGTTTTTGTGCCTTCGATTGCTTGGGCTTCTTCTTTGTCCCCTCAGGGCGGCCCCGGCCGCGCTTGGGAGGTCCGATGTAAACCTCGGGAAAATCGGCGGATCTGGTAAGAAGTTTGCCTTGTTCTTGTGATGAGGGTGGGGTTCAGAGTTAGTGGATTCGGCAGGTGCAATTAATCTATTTGGATGTGATGTATTAGGTGGCTGGCCCCAAGATTTCAGAGCATCAGAGAGGTGGGATTTCTGGATGTGTTTAGTCTGATGGCACTATCCGTCAGATTCAAGATGCAACGAAAGCTGTGGATAATCACCTCTCGGAGAGCAAAGACCACTTCGAGGGCATCAAGGCCCGTACCAAGCGTTGTGATTGTACCAGTGACAGTCACGCTGTCTGATTCGTCCGCTGTGAGCGCCCACGACATCAGCCCCAGTGCGACGGCCACTCCTCGAGGTTGAGCTGCTTGCTGTACTGAAGCAGACGCCGCGTTCGATTGGGAGAAGTCTACAGGGGCTGGCATAGTCTGCGACTCCAATGGGTCCAGCACGTAGATAGAAAAGTCCCTGGAATTATCCAAGAGAAGCTCTGGGCTGCCAAGCGGTGGGTCTATGAAATGAAAGTCATACAAAAACACATACCTTGAGTTGCAGATAGCATTGAGGCATGCTTTAAGCGGCGCCAAGCCGTACTGCGCATTTGCAGCAGATGGAGATGGGCAAAGAGTAACCTGCACAGAAGATGGGGACCGAGCAAGAATGTATTGAGGAGAGCTGTTGACTGTGTAAAGCACTCGTACTAATACAGGTCAGCTATGGGGAGCACCAGACCAGGTGCGATGAATACATACATGGTAGCTGGCGCATTGACATCGTCCACGTTGGTACCAAAGACTTATAAAAAGTAGCAGACAACGTCAAGACTGAAGCTTGCAGTAGTAAGTGACAAATTTGGCAGTCAACAATATTCAGGCGCGCGTCGCGTCGCGTAACACCGTGACAGTGACATAACCCGTGACCTGACGCGCTTCGAATCTCGCTGCAATATTGACTGCAGAAATCAGAATGGTCTCTATAGAGCACTCAACAAAAGTGGGAGGAGACCTCCACAACGTTCGGCTCATTCAGCTGGAGGGATTTTAACCATACCTCGACTCAGAGCCAATAATGGAAATTAAAATTAAGTATTTCCTTGTTTAATTTCAAAGGACAAGGTCACGGAGCTCGATAGTCTGCAATTCCAAATTAGTTCTACATAAATATTATAACGCGGTCCTACTGATGGGCCCGGCGGCCCACGTTCTTTCTTCAGCGCGATCACTTAACTGGAGGTGACGTGTGGCATGCGGTACATACAAGGTACATAATCCCTGTCAACACCCCTGGGCCCTCAGCGCTCAGCACAAGCTCAGTAATAATCTAATCTGCTAATCACCGTAGCCGTGGCAAATACGTATCTCAGTCACAATTGACCGTGCCTCAAATGCGTACGGTCGAACGGAATGCCTTCCATCGCCTGATATTACCCCACAGGACACCACCTGACACCACATTGGATGTGCCTCTCTTTGATGCAAGCAAAGGCACAAATGATTGCTATGTAACATCTTCACCCAGCACAACTCCGTGTGACAAGAAAGCAGTAAATTTGCTGCATTAAGACAACAGTATCATATAATCGGGTATGGACGAATATACTGTAAAGACGCGTGAGCGAGACACGACGTCAGGTAAGTAAATACATACCTACACACACGAGAAAAGAGATAACTTGGGTTGATGATACAATGGAGCGTGAAATGGAGGAAGGGGCAGTATATGCATGCCAGTACTAATAGTATGATCCAGAACACGCTCCGAATGGATGGGAAGTTTAAGAATCAAAACAGACAAAAAAATTAGAGACTTATGCACGGAAAATTACCAGCGAAAACAAGGGAGTAACCAGAGGGGCTTGACAACCGTTTGGCTAGCACACGGGAATTACTCCTAGCCTAGACACGAACCCCGATGCCACCAGCCCCACCTCCCATTGCACCCACCCCGCGAAGGACATCAGCAATAATATGCCGGGGGCGAACTAACGACAACGAGCCGTGACGTCTTTTATGCAGAGAAGTCGAGAGGTTCGGCGAGGTGGATGGTGAGGAGTGAACAAGCGAATGTGTGACCTTA
This sequence comes from Suillus lakei, assembly GCA_016628065.1. Classification (NCBI taxonomy): domain Eukaryota; kingdom Fungi; phylum Basidiomycota; class Agaricomycetes; order Boletales; family Suillaceae; genus Suillus; species Suillus lakei. Next base: position 3,760 of record JABBWA010000545.1, read on the forward strand.
TGTGATCGAGAACCTTTTGGCGCGCGAGAAGAAATGGACTCGGGCGCACTGGCAGAGGAGGGTACGGTAAGTGGTGGCTGCCCTCTATCTGCATCTGCACCAAGCCCCTCTGCCCACGTAGACGAGGGTTTCGAAACGGAGAGAGTGCATGAGGTCTGCGGCGACGGAGAGCGAGTTAAAGGGCGTGCAGAAATTGAGGGGGCCGTGGCAAGGACATAAGGCGACGGTGCACGAGGTAAACTTTCATCGGACTCGGCTGTCTTTACGAGCGAAAGAGACGAAGACGACCTTGAAACAGGTGGTGCAAGGAACAGGTCTTTATTCGTCTTTGTGCCCAAGCTGACCAGCGATAAATTCGACGGCACTGGGCTCCCACTCGGCCTACCAAGCCCGATGCACGATGCAGAAGCAGACGGGCTGGGTGCGGGAGATGTCCCAGGCGACCGACGAGGCGACGGAAGAGGGAAGAGTTGGTCTTCATCATCTTCGCCATCATCTTCCTCTGGTATCCGGGGAGTGGATGGCACAGCGAAGTTCGGTATGCGCAGCGGGGACGACGAACGCTGCGTATCAACCATCCGAGGCTCCTTCTCTCCCACCTCATTCAACCACATTGGCGCCGTCACCACCGAGTCGCTCGACCGCCGACGCTTATCAACCTCATCCACGCTAATCGGAACACCGCGACCTAGCCCAAAAGATGCGGCAGCAATGCTTCCTTCAACTGTGATGGTCCGCGGCCCCTCGTCTGCGCTGCACGAGCGCCGTCTGCGCGCGGACCGCGAAAAGTGTTCAGTCCAAGTATCTCCCTGTGACAGAGACGCTTCCGTCACGGCTTCACATGCCGCGCAACATGGTCGCAGCGGAACGGTAATTAGATCTGAGCGAGACGGTGACAATGACGCTGTGCGTGTTGGACGTCGTGGACTCTGGGGAGACCTGGGGGTTGTCTGTGGGAAGGCAGAAACACCAGATGGGGAACGGTGAACCAGACACGGGGAGAGCTGTTTAGGCCCCAAATTACGAGTACGAGTCGGAGATTGCGCTTTGTTGGAGAAACTGCCCCACATCCCGGTGTTCAGTTGTGAATTACTCCACTAGCAACAAGTAAACTTACCTAGGAATCGGAACTCGCAGAACGACATGACTGTCTTCTGGTAAGAAGACATCTGTTTCTGGAGACGACGACGGCCCGCCTGAGCTCGATGGACGCCTCTTCCACAACGGTAGAGAATACGACTTTGTCACCATCCTTGGTAGACGGTGACGGTGAGGATGCTTAGGGATGAGGACGCATTGGTCGTTAAAGCGCACGCTCAGTTGGCAATGCTCGTCGTTGGCTTGTGAGCAAATATCCAAGGGAGTATGCCCGCTCGTCGACATGGTCATGGTGGTCAAAAAGAAATGGTACGAAAAGATGCGACGATTATGTATTTAGACCGTAGAACCAGCTTAATGGTCTCCATGGACCATCACGCTCATAAGCACAAAAGGGTCATGCGACTTTTGTGCCTAGCGGTTATTTATTTTCCTAAAATGGAATATTGGACTTGAATTGTTGGCACCGCTGGCAGCGGGCACAACGTTAACCTTGGTCCTGACCACCACAGGTTTGCCAGGGTTTGAGGTCCATCATTTTGACCACCATCACGGCGGCGTTTGAACGCAGGCATTTTACTTCGAATTTATTGCGAGCCTGAATCTGTATTGCGCACATTCAGGGACCTGCCTAAAATATACTTGGAGGCCTCAGCGAGTGCGCCAGCTGTCACAAAATCATGCGAGGACCTGCAAGGACACGCCGCATGTATAACTAGACCAAAAGAAGCCCGAAGCAGAGAATCGTGCGAGACAAAACCGCATCCAGAGTTTTATCTTTAATCAGTGCCTTGTAAGTTATTAACCTATCGGTATCTCGTTCTCAGAAAAGTTCAGTGCTCAGCTATATCCCTTATCAACGCATTAATCAATGAATCTAGTTATAGACTAACTTATAGTCCCCACATTCTCTCCCACTCCCCCAGGGTAGCCCGTCCCTCCCACCCAATCACATCCAACGCCCTATCAACGTCCCTTTCCACAGTCTTCTCAGCGCCAATCGCCATCCTCACACAAAACACGCCATTCAAGTCTGTCTGCGTGATTGCAATATCGCTCCGTGCTGCAAGACGTGCGTAAAATGCCCGGTTCAGAGCGTTTAGCTCGGGAGTCGTGAGGTGAGGAAGGGACTTGGGCGCAAGCCTGAAAACAGTCAGTGCCAGGAACGGTTTCGCGACGAAGCAGAATTGATCAGATTCGCGTATGCGCTCCGCGAACTTGGCGTTGAGTGTGGTGCACTGGTGAGGTAAGACCAAATGTCAAGGCGTGTTACATTGGAATCCACCAACAATACTTGACATACGTCGGTTATGTACTTTTGGAAACCCTTGACCCCACGGGAACGGAGAACAAACCAAAATTTAAGCGATCGAAACCGTCTGCCAAGGCCAAGATGCCAGTTGCGGTAATCGATGACGGTGCCTAGACAAATTCGACATTCATTTCGTCAATGATCTCGACACAGGAAATAAACACCAGCGGCAGATACGCACCAGCATCCCCATGTTTCGACCGCAAGAACTCAGGCGTGACGTCTAGCGCATCGCTCAAGTGTTTCCGGTGCCTCACCCACAAACAGGAGGCATCGAAATTGATTAGACCCCACTACAGAATGTTAATACTTTGATCTCTGGGCTGATATTATGAGACAGGAACAAACCTTGTGGAAATTGGTACAGAACGAGTCTGCATAAGCATTGACGGCGGGAAGTTGACATGCCTCGCGATATTCGGGACACACCAGTGCGACGCCTGCCCATGCGGCATCGACGTGTAGCCATAAGAAAGGGTAATGTTTCGCTGCGTGTGGGAATGAGCTCTCATCAAGGCCGGTAAGTACATTATCAGTACACTAACCAACGTTAGCAATCTCTTCGAGCCGATCGACAGCACCAGAAGACGTTGTCCCGATCGTAGCGACTACAAGAACGAACAACGTGAATTCCACGACATGCAATCGATTGGTAAAACATACTGAGGATGAAAGGGTGGAGCCCAGCATCGACGTCCTCCTTTAGTGCCACTTCTAGTGTCTCTCCGCACAGTGCAAAATCGTCCTCTGCTGTGACTTCTAGTGAGCGCACTCTCAAACCTAGGACAAGTCCAGCCTTCTTCCCTAGCGAGTGCGTTTGGGTGGTGGTATATAGCACGAGTTTCTCCATAGCCACGTGAGGATGTTCACGAATGTATCGCGAACGTGCAGCGACAGTTGCGATCAACACAGAGTCAGATGCCGATGTCTTGTGTGTCGCAGGAGGTTCAGTTTGATTCGATGATGGGAAGATGGAATGAGAAACGCACCTGAATGACGCCGCCGCCGACTTCTGAGATGTTGTAGAACGATTTGTCAAGTCCGAGTATTTGTGCGGTCCAGTCCATGACCACGGCTTCAAGCTCTGTGCATGCGGGGCTAGCAGACCACTAAAAAAAGTCACAAAGACGGCGGGAGGGATGCAGTGGAGAGACGCACGTTGAATCCAGGGTTAGACGTGCTAGACGCGTATAGTTCTCCGAGTATGCCTTCAAATGTACATGCCGTAGGAAAATAGGCAAAGAACGAGGGGTGCTGCCAGTGTGTCAGACCTACCAGTCCGAATGAGTTGGATGAATTTGTGCAAAATCAGATTCAATTACCAGGAACGATGTACTTTTGATAGTCATCCGCGATGAGTTGGAAGTCCTCGCCCTCAGTAGGGGCAGACGCTGAGATGGGAAAGGTCAGACAGAGAGCAAAAGCCAGAATGGAAAGAGGACACCTGGGAGTGCCTTTCTGAGATACCCTGGCTCCACCTGGGACGAGACAGGCCTATCCCTTAACGAGATATAGTAGTCGCATATTCTATCTATGGCTTGATAACCAGCTTTGCGGAATCTGTGGTGTATCAGATATGTGTAAATATCATGAGATTAGCAAAACCAGTGCAAACGACATACTGCTCGATATCCATGGCTTGACGGCGTCAAGAAGATAGTAGTTAGGTATGAGTCGGTTATCCTATCTTACTTGAACTTCCGGCGTCAACTGAAAACCGTGCGCGTGAACCGATTGACTGCACATGGGACATCCAAACCTCCAGTTGAGGTCTCATGCGCACTGACGGTCATGATCACTGGTTCCGGGGAGCTGAGATCGGAGATTTAAGGGGACTTTCGTGAGAATTCGAGTTTTGCACCCTCCGCCGCTCCGCGGTAAGCCGCAGCATTCGATAGCGATGGCAGGTTGGTAATTGTTAATTAATGACCAGAGCTCTCACAACTAAAGAACGTATTCGCAAGGATCCTTGGATAGGACAGAAAGAGTGCAGAATGCGAGTTGCAACTCTCTCTTCTATTTTTGCTGCCTACTCCGGAGTTTGAGGCTAATTTTATGAGTCAAGATGCGGTATACCAGCATTGTCGCTGCTGTGTTGGATTCCTGCCTGCTCAACCGTTCGCCCGCTCCTTCTGCCAGTGAGTGCACATTTTTTTCAATCAGCATTCAGCAGGGACCTGCATTCTTCAGAGTCTATGGCGCAACCGTACCATGCTACGAATCCCCAAGTTTATTCATAAGCTGGACTTACGCACTTGCATAGTTAATGAGTAGCCTGGACTACACAAATTAAATCTCCAGCTGATGCGGCGGCAGCGAAGCTTCTCGAACTTGACCATCTGCTGTAAGAAGTGCCACTCCGCTGATTATGATGATCTTTATGCTGCACTGACTCGGATGATCCAGTCGCTTAGATATAGAAATATGTCCTTACTTTCCGTATCATTAGTAGTGAGCCTCATCGATCATGTCTCATGTTCCATCATTTCCCGTCGAACTCATCAACAGCTTTACACTAGTACTGCTCGAGTTGAATGTAAGGGGAACTTTTGATTGCGACTGCATAGGATTGTTGTTGTCTATCTTATCGGTTGGTAGGTACAATACTAATACTGCTCAGATCAACGGACTTCGTGGCTTCTCGTAACTCCGAGTTGGTTGGCTGGACTACCGGTCCGCATTACGAGTTATGTAAACCAGGTTCACTTCGTTTCAATGTTCAAGGTACCGAAGTGTATCAGATGAATCGATGGCCACCATTACATTTGCCTCGTGGTTACACTTGTACTATGAAGCAGCATCGGGCTCTCCTTGTGCCAGAACTATTACTGGACATATTCCAGTACGTAAATCGCCCGTGCCCTGACCCATATGGAGATTCATGGTCTCGAAAATCCCTTGCAGTGCTTGCTAGTACATGCAAAGCCTTCCACGAGCCTGCAATGGATTTGCTTTGGGTTGACATGGATGGCATAGAACCACTGCTAGGGTGTGTTACGAGACTGCATCCAATGGTATATGGTGGCGACGCCAAGGTGAGTGTGGACTATTCGCGCAATGTCCTATATATTCAGTTCTTTCCGTTTCATAATTTAGCATACCATTACGCACGAATTCTCGACGCAGTCCCTTTGTCCTTCAGGACAGCACTTCTGTTCTCAAGCTGTCGGTCCCTTATCTGAGCACGAGACCCGTCAGTTTTTGCGCCATGCCGCCCGTGTGTGCTCAATTTCCATAAACCACGAGTCATTTTCACCTTATCTCAGTCCCCCTCATCGTGACACGCATCTTCCCGAGACTGTTGTCGTTATCAGTGATTTGGACTCTACATCCTACCAGATACTTGCATCTCTTCATGTCGCCCACGCTGCGTCGTTGTCTCCTATCGGAGATTCATCCGGAACTGAAAGATCTTATGACCCGTTGTGCTGCCTTGGAGGCCTTATACATCCTTCATTGTGGCTCAACACATGAAATATCCCTACTGTCTGACAGTGCCCGTTTGTTCAAGCGGCTCGTAACTTTGCAGTGTCCACTGCTTGACTGGGCAGCATGGAAAGACCTCTCTACCCTCCCTACCCTTCTCACAGTGTGGATTCATGGCAAAGTCCTTTCCCCGTTGGACAGCAATGATTTAGATCTCGCACTTTCCCTCAACGTCACGGCTCTTTCTTTCTCGGTAGACAGCGCAACATACGCTATCACAGTCATACACAACTTTCAATTGCCGTCGCTGAAGGAGATCAAGATTAATCTCGATACTTTACGCAGGGCAGAGGCTGACCAGCTTTTGCGTGCACTATCACAGTGCAAAGCATGTCAGACCCTTGAATACGTTGACATCTTCGCCGGTGATCCAGCGGTCGAGGAACGCTCAGGCAACTCGTTTGCGCCGATGAGACAGTTCCTTTGTTTCAGGCAACCGCGAACCCTGCAACTCGTTTTCCCCCATTGCTGCAGCAATCTTGACAACGACCTTCTTTTCGAAGCCATGTCAAGTTGGCCGCATATCCGCTCGTTGGAACTAATGGACCCACATCTTTGTTCACCTGCCGTTCCATTCCGCGGATTTTTCGCAGCACTCCGTCTATGTCCCCACTTGCAAATACTGCGAATGTATGTTGATGCTACGCATATCGATATCGATCCAACGGCCGAGTTGTTTCAACACACCTCCCTACAAACATTGGATCTGGACTCCCATAAAGTAGCGGATGCTGAAACTGTCGCTCGTATCATCTTATCCATGCTCCCTTGCGTCGACCAAGTCAATCAAGTGTACGCTGGGGGGACTGCCGGGAGGAATGGCAAGAAGTTAACAGGCATCTCAAATCTTTTAAACCTTCTCCAGTCCTCGGCCGTCAAATTATAGGAGCAGCTCCGCAGTCCTGAATGTGGGATACACTAATGTTCGCGTCGCGCTGAAGTACGCATGTACTATGCACTCGTTATAAGCATGATTTGTTACGCCATGTCGAACAACAGGCCTCAGGCTATCAGTACCATCCGTTGGACATCACAATTTCGTTAGCCCTATCAACCTCGACATCTCGTTTCGTCACCACATCACCACACTTTTATGGGAGCATTATACCTGTAGCGTTGACATTGTTGCATCACAGGTGCGCTAGAATCACTCAGGCTTACTACAGCAGGCAATAATATTGTCCATATTCTGCATCTAACGCAGGGGGTCTATCCGCATCTAACTGGCGCAGGGGATTATGTTGGCCGGCTCAACCGACATGCTCCCCATGCACTTGTCAAGTCGACGTCATAAATTTACCCACGGTGAGGTCAGGCGAGACGGGATGTTTACTTCTGATCCAGTTCATGCCAATAATACTCAATACTAGAAGCGATTTCGAATTCGAGGTTGGTTGTAAGGGAGTAATAAAACGCTGGCCCAACACCGCAGGACATAAAGGAAATGTTTAGATCCGGGCGACTGATACAGGGAGGCGGCCGATGAATGAAGTCACGAGTATCAAGAGCCGGGTGATATGAGAAGAAGAAAGAATCAGATTACTATTACAAGAAAGGAGAAGTGTACACAAAGTAGCGGGAACATTAAATACACGCATCTATGACTGCAACCAAGTACAATGGGTATATTCTAACTTCCAAGAAAGATTTTAGCGGGAGTGAGATGAATCTACAAACGGTTTCTTGCCCCTCCGACGTCCCATTCTCGCCCAGTTCCTCACCAAAACCGCCGCCTCATTCCTCATCAACGCCAACGCGTGTTCGACATCACTTTCCACGGTCTGTTCAGCCCCAATCACCATCCTAATACAAAACACCCCATTCAAGTCCGTCTGGGTGATCGCAATATCGCTCCGTGCTGCAAGGCGAGCGTAAAAAGCGCGGTTCAGAGCGTTTAGCTCGGGAGTCCGGAGGTGAGGAAGGGACTTGGGCGCGATCCTGAAGACTGTCATCGCAAGGGACGGCTTCGTGACGACGGAGAATATATCGGAATCATATATGGATTGTGCGAACTTGGTGTTCAGATTGATGGTCTGAGACAGGACCAAATGTCAGTATGCGCTAGAAAACAAAGATAATAAATAAGCCAACGTACATCACTGATGTACTTTCTGAACCCATTCACCCCCCGCACACGAAGACCAAACCAGAATTTGAGCGAACGGAACCGTCTGCCAAGGCCAAGATGCCAATTGCGGTAATCGATAGCGGTACCTGTAGACATCCGCCATTTATGCAATGACCCAATAGTCACAGCAACAAAAACACACCAGCATCCCCGTGCTTCGACCGCAAAAATTCGGGTGTGACGTCTAGCGCGTCGGTCAAATGTTTCCGGTGCCGCACCCACAAGCAAGAGCCATCAAAATGGATTAGACCCCACTGCAGAATGTTTATAAGCCCCAGACTTATGCCACAAGACAGGAACAAACCTTGTGGAAATTTGTGCAGAAAGAGTCTACAAAATTATTGATAGCGGGGAGTTGGTACGCCTCGCGATATTCGGGACACACGAATGCGACGCCTGCCCAAGCGGCATCAACATGCAGCCAGAGAAAAGGATAATCTTTCGCTGCACGTAGAAATGAGATTTAAGGAGCTTTAATAACATGATCAGTATACGCACCAACTTCAGCAATCTCGTCGAGTCGATCGACAGCACCGGAAGACGTCGTCCCTACCGTACCAACTGCCACAATGAGCAATATGAATTTCAAGACATATGATTCATTGCGAAGAACACACTCAGCATGAAAGGGTGGAGCCCGGCGTCCACGTCCTCCTCCAATGCCACTCTAAACGTCTCTCCACGCAATCCAAAGTCATCCTCTGCTGTAACTTCCAATGCGCGCACTTTGAGACCGAGGACAAGCCCGGCTTTCTTCCCTAGTGAGTGCGTTTGGGTGGTGATATAGAGCACCAGTTTCTCCATAGCCACGTGAGGGTGCTCACGAATGTATCGTGAACGAGCAGCAACAGTTGCGACCAACGCAGAGTCAGATGCTGACGTCTAGTGCATGACGATCAGTATAAATTGGTGATATGAAGGGATAAGAGACAGACCTGAATGACGCCGCCGCCGACCTCAGAGATGTTGTAGAACGACTTGTCAAGTCCGAGTAATTGGGCGGTCCAGTCCATGACCACGGCCTCAAGCTCTGTGCAAGCGGGGCTCGCAGACCACTACAAAAGTCACAAAGACGGCGAGAGGGCTATGGTGGAGAGACATACGTTGAATCCAGGGTTAGACGTGCTAGACGCGTACAATTCTGCAAGTATACCCTCGAATGTGCTTGACGTAGGGAAGTATGCATAGAATGAGGGGTGTTGCCAGTGTGTCAGGCCTGTCAATTCGGGATGAGATGGGTGAATTTGTGCAATAATGGGAGTCAATTACCAGGAATGATGTATTTTTGATAATCATCCGCTATGAGCTGGAAGTCCTCGCCTTCAGTGGGGGCGAAGGCTGTACTCGTGATGATGAGAAGGAGGCACGAGGCAAAATAAAAAGTGCGCACGTGGGAGTGCCTTTCTGAGGTACCCTGGCTTAACTTGGGATGAGACAGGCCTATCCCTCAAGGAGTCATGGTAATCGCATATTCTATCGATGGCTTGGTATCCAGCTCTGCGGAATCTGTGGTGCATCAGATATGGCCGAGTGAAGAGTCAGAAAATCGCAGAAGGACGTACTGCTCAGCATCCATGAAGTCAAACAATGATGGTTAGGTATGAGTAGGTCTGGAGTGGAAGGGATATGCAGACGAAGGAGAACGGTTCGAGCATCTGGCTGGGCCTTTATAACGAGGGCAACTGTCAGTGAGGGATCTTCATTTTGTCCATAAGGTAGTTTCGCTTTGTATGCACCCATGTTGAGACAGCAGCTCAGTTCAAATCGGGACGAAGATTGCTTTTCAAGATTTCAACCCGTCGGCCTCTCGTGTCCACCGACAACTAGCTTTTTAAGACGTGTTGGATATTACTTGGCTAATACACCTCGTAACTAAAGATATGCGAGGGACCGCATCAGTGCACTTATGAAATACATAGACATTCAGATACCGTTGATTGACAAAGATGACTGGGGAGGCTCCTTGCCATGAAGATTCTGTCAGACAATGGTCCTGCTCCGAATTTATGGCAGACGGAGAGCTAGTCGGAAGATCTCGGCAGGATGGCACGTTCGATGTGGTGGACACCATGCCATGAGCTTCAAGTTCAATATGACAATAATCAACAACGGCAACCTTGGATTTTGATACCACGTGTCAACGCTCTCGAGTTAGTCTCCCCTTGAGGCATGCCAGCCATACTACATAGACAAATGAAGATGTCAGTAAAATGTTGGTACATAAATCATTTTGCGTACCGAACCTTGTAGTCTCCCCAGAGTCCCATACGGATTCTTGCCAAGAAAGAGTCATCAATTAGTCAATACGATGTTTGGTATGTCGAATACAAAGGGCCGAAACTCAAGTTGTTGCAAATTGCTCCCACACCAGGTCCACGTCGAGCCCGGCGCAAGGCTTCAAAACGAGGCGGATGAAATCTGACTATGAATCTGATGCGGTGCATATGTAATAGTTGCGTGGGCAGCACCAGCCACGACTCTGAAGCTGCGGCAGGGTGGCAGCTGGCCTTTCTACTCGGATGTTGTCTTACGATTGCTTAAACAATCGAGAGGGCTTCGAAACTTGTTCCCAGTCGCAAAATCAAGCATTTGCCCAAATTTAAACAAGCCCGCAGCCACCAGCGAAGTTCATATATTTACAGCTGTGTGCGATTCTAATGAGATTCATGGAATTTCGGTGGCAACAGGTCTAAAACAACGCGTTCTGGACATCAGGGAGACTTCCTGTGACGCGTACGAAGTTTTCAGACACTATCAGCCCTTCATGTTTCTACTACGTGTCATACACAACCAATTCGAAAGAGGCAACAATCAAAATCCCGGCCAGACCTAAGCTCAAAACTGCAGTTGCAGATGTCAAAGAGCCTAGTGACAACCACTAGAGTTCCCAGATTCACCTACACCATATATCAGTGATGCTGAGAGGACAGGGCACCTCTCCGAGGGGGACTGGTCAACCAAAAATCCAGTAGAAGAAGTAACGAGGTAGAAACCGATGAGTTGGAGTCGAGCGGGAAGAGGAACCAGGTTATGGCAGTGATCAATTGGTAGAAATCACTGAAAAGGACTCACGTCACAAAGCTGTGCATGTTGTCTATGGCATAGTATGATCGTCCGTAATGGCGCACACAAGTACGCTCGTTCTTACTAGTTTCATTGAGGACAACAAACTCCGAGCTGTCGCCAACAAAGTCGTTCCGAAGACTATCTTCGAACTTCTCTCGACGGACATCATCACATTCAGATGCAATCTTCTGGAGCATTTTTCGAGAAAGGCCAGAGATCGCGAGATAAGGGTGATGAGCTGATGGTGATGTTGTATCGACTGCAAGCCAGGTGCAAATTTCGTCGAAGAACAGATCTGATTCTTCAGCAAAAAGGTCTTCGACTGCCGTCATGAGTGCTCGCGTGATTCTTCGTGTGCGGCCGACAAGTGGAGAAGGGGACTTAGCAACGGTACCGAGTTCTTCAAACAAGTTTCGCCAACGAAAGCAGCTAGCACGAGAAACACCGAGCACTTCACACATATCTTCAACTTCCCAACCATGATCACAGAGTGTAAGCGCACATTCTTTCAGATCTTTGCTTATTCGTCAGTTGATTATGTCGCACAGGTGATGGAGAAGGGTCAAACTTCGTTGTTTTCGATATCTGCTGGCGTCAAATGTCGTAAGGGTATTTCCTTGTTCGTCATGCGCGCCACCAAAATCTCATGAATCTCATTAGAATTGCACCAAAACATAGTTACTATTGGAGAATCTACAATTTCAGAGTCCGAGTCGTATAGTGATGTTGGCAGAACTAGAGAGTTTTGCCAACCGGCTTGGCAAAACTGTGGCCCACGGCAGAACTCGCGCGAAGGGAGGGTGAACCTGACAGAACTCCAGGACCCCTGAATATTATAGGTGTGGGGGCCAGATGGTTATCCGGACTCATTTTGCTCAAAATTAGGGCCTACCCCAGATGGCCTTATCCGGACAGGAAGCTCGATTTTTGCTAAAATCCCAGATGCCCAATCCGGACAGGACTCAGCTGACAGTGTTAGGACGTGTAATTAGTGGGTGTCGGTATAGAAATACGACGCGAAGCGAATGATAAGACGATGTATTCGATTCTCTTCGTACTTAGTATTTATCCTATACTACGGTAATAGAAATAACCAGTCCGTTAGATACCTGTGTAGTCTTACAAAAATCTGAAGTTCCGATTGCGCTCGCATCTTATCCGATGCAAGCTCCGAAATCCAACAGTCGGGGACCGAGTCGTCGAAACAACTCTGCTGGCACTTTCCTAGTTGGGACGGGACCATGATCTGCATTGCAATTTACTTTGTTTCATTACTTGTTAGTAATAGTCGCGAGCGATTGGCCCACTGGAGAGGCGATTCGGACTACGATTTTGAATGCTCAGAATCGCCTGAATCAACAAGTGTCTCAAAAGAAAAGAGAATTCCGAATGTATGCACTTGAACTTTGCAGGTCATCAGATCAACATCAGACAGCGCCCATAGATCTGTTTGTTAAATACCGAAAGTGTAGTATTTTCAGTACTGTAGAACATATCTAAATAGTTGTTATCTTGCTCCGCAAGGTCGTGTTAAATTATTACGAAGGGCGCTACCCACCAAATGATATACATATTCTAAGTGTATTAATTTTGTGAACATGACCAAATTTGAAAGTAAAATTAGGGAGATTTGCGGAGATCAGTGATCTAAGCTTAAGAACAAGGAATTTCCCGAGTTCTGCCACCCAGCACTCCTGGTACAGTCACCTCGAAGGACATATTCCAGCATGTGAATTGCCGGACTCGGACCCAGGTAGAAAATCTTTGTATTGAGGATCCCAGTTGTGGCGCTTGCCAATGCCAGCACATGCAAAACCTTCCACGAAACTGCAACAGAGATTTGGGCTGACATACTATATACTAACAAGACTGTGTCCAAGGTGGTGGCGCAGATGTGACCTGTCAAAAACCTCTCGAAGGTGGGGGTGAGTTAAAAACTTGTCAAAAACTCATTGGGTGGTTTTTCACGGAGCCTTACAGAGGTCAGTTCTGCGCTCAATTTCTAGAATCCGTGACAGTCATTTTTACCTTCTCATCTCCCCATCGAGACATGCATCTTCCCGCAACTGCTGTCATTATCCATGATTGGGATTCTATATCCGACCAGATACTTGCATTTCTTCCTGTCCCTCCGCTGCATCGGTGTGCCCTATTGTTCGTTCATTCGGATTGGAAATCTCTCGTGACACATTGTGCTACCTTGTAGAACTTATACATTATGTTTTCTTATTGCGACACAGCAGATAAACTGTCTCTGCTTCATGACGGTGTCCGTTATGCAAGCGGCTTGTAAATTTACATTGTCCACCGTTACTCGCAAATTGTAAAAACTAGGAGTATTTGTGGATGCTGAGGATATCGATTCCATAGTCGAGTTATTTCAACATACCTCCCTCCAAATAATATCGGATCTGGTCTCCTTTTACATAGCACATGCTGATCACTCGCATCATATCTTATCCATGCCTCCTTGCATCGAGCAACTCAACTAGGCACACACTACTCTGAGGCTCTGCGCGAAGGAGTGACAAGAGGTCAACAGACATCTCAATTATTTTTAATCTCCTGCAGCTCTCGGTTTTAGAGCAGCCCCGCAGTCTCTAGCATTCGTGTGATCAGTACCCTCTCCATCAGCACTTTTTATAAGAACGTTGTAATTGTAGCATCGCAAGTGTGCTGCACTCAGGCAGCTAAATACATATGCTTGTGGATGGACCGATGTAGCAGGGCGTTCCGGTGGGGCTTAGGCAGGCCGGTTTGTGGCAGAGCAGGGGTAAGGTGAGTAGAGTGTCGAATAGATCGTCTTATCACTCGTTTCGCGACTGATACCATATGGCGGAGTCCAGGGTCATTATCTATAGGACGCAACTCAGGTTTCCCTTGTCCTCTTGAGAGAGCAGTGCTGGTATAGAGTTCCCGCGAGTCTCAGACATGTTCTTCGAAGTAGAACCAAACTAGGTTCACAGGGAACCCGAGTTAACAAACGCGTAGGGTACAAAAATTGTAACTACTGCCAATGTATATAATATCTTGATAATATATCCGAATATTTAAGGTTCAGCGGCAACTACAACGTTTCGGCTGTTTCCGAGTCGAGCTCGTCAACGACTAAAGCCAACAGCTGGCCGGTCCACCAATATCGTTTTCTGATATCACATAGAACAATATACGAACCGCAAGACCTAAGTAACTAGGCCCGTTTGGCTATAACGCTAGTTTGACGTGACATCTATGTACAATATGTATAAGTACAACCAAAATAGATCCTATCAGAGTCGATAGTGCGAGTGAGATAAAACCGCAGACAAGCACATAGAAAAGATACATGACATGGAAATGTTTGATATGCCCAAGATATACCTTAACATGTCACACTCTTGCCCTTTCAACCTCGCAACCTCGCCCAGTTCCCCACCAAAACCATCGCCTCCTCCCCCCATCAACGTCAACGCCTGCTCAATATCTCCTTCCACAGTCTTCTCAGCACCAATCACCATTCTAACACAAAAAATCCCATTCAAGTCCGTCTGGGTGATCGCAATATCGCTCCGTGCTGCAAGGCGAGCGTAAAAGGCGTGGTTCAGAGCGTTTAGCTCGGGAGTCCCGAGATGAGGAAGGGACTTGGGCGCGATCCTGAAGACTGTCATCGCAAGGGACGGCTTCGTGACGACGGAGAATAGATCGGATTCGTATATGCGTTGTGAGAATATGGCGTTCAGCTTGATGCACTGGTGGGACATGACCGCACTTCAGGGACGAGTATACTGGAGATAAAGAAACTAACATACGTCTGTGATGTACTTTTGAAAGCCCTTCACCCCTCGCGCACGCAGAGCAAACCAGAATTTGAGCGATCGGAATCGCCTGCCAAGGCCAAGATGCCAGTTGCGGTAATCGATAGCGGTGGCCTATACACAACCGTTATTTATGCAACGACCTAACGGGAACGGAAACGCACCAGCATTCCCGTGCTTCGACCGCAGAAATTCGGGCGTGACGTCTAGTGCGTCAGTCAAATGTTTCCGGTGGCGCACCCACAAACAAGAGCCATCAAAATGGATTAGACCCCACTGCATGATTTTATAAGTCCCAGACTGATGCTCAAGAGACAAAACAATAAACCTTGTGGAAATTAGTGCAGAAAGAGTCCACAGAATTATTGATGGCGGGGAGTTGGTACGCCTCGCGATATTCGGGGACACACGAAATGCGACGCCTGCCCACGCGGCATCGACATGCAGCCAGAGGAAAGGGTAACGTTTCGCTATGTGTAGGATGGGTTTTTGTGGAGCTTTAATAGCATGATCAACATACGCACCGACATCAGCAATCTCGTCGAGCCGATCAACAGCACCAGAAGATGTCGTCCCTATCGTACCGACTGCAGAACGAAGCAATATGAATTTCGAGATATGTAGTCCATTGCGAGAAACATACTCAGCATGCATGGGTGGAGCCCGGCATCCACGTCCTCTTGCAATGCTACATCAAGTGTGTCTCCACGCAACGCAAAGTCATCCTTTGCTGTGACTTCCAGTGCGCGGACTTTCAAACCTAGGACGAGCCCAGCTTTCTTCCCAAGCGAGTGGGTTTGGGTGGTGGTATAGATAATGAGTTTCTCCATAGCCACGTGAGGGTGCTCACGAATATACCGTGAACGTGCGGCGGACAGTTGCGACTAACACAGAATCAGATGCTGAGGTCTAGTGCATGACGATCAGTATAAATTGGTAACATGAAAGGATTAGAGACAGACCTGAATGACGCCGCCGCCGACTTCGGAGATATTGTAGAACGACTTATCAAGCCCGAGTATGGAGCGGTCCAATCCATGACCACAGCCTCAAGCTCTGTACATGCGGGGCTAGCAGACCACTACAACACAGTTACAAGACAGCGGGGGCTTTCTGGTGAGAGAACGCACATTGAATCCAGGGTTAGACGTGCTAGACGCGTACAGTTCTGCAAGTATACCCTCGAACGTGCTTGACGTAGGGAAGTATTAAGTAGCATAGACGAGGGGTGCTGCCAGTGTGTCAGGCCTGTCAGTCCGAATGAGATGGGTGATTCGTGCAATAATGGGAGTCAATTACCAGGATATATGTAATTTTTGATAGTCATCCGCTGATGGCTGGAAGTCTTCACCCTCAGTGGGGGCAGAGGCTATATTCGTGTTGGTGAGAAGGAGGCGTAAGGCATAATAAAAAAGTGCAAACATGGGAGTGCCTTTCTGAGATACCCTGGCTCTACTTGAGATGAGACAGGCCTATCCCTCAAGGTAGTATGGTAGTCGCATATTCTATCGATGGCCTGATAGCCAGCTCTGCGGAATCTGTGGTACATCAGATATGGCCGAGGTCAGAATCTGAAACTTGCAGAAGAACGTACTGCTCAACATCCATGACGTCAAAAAATGGTGGTTATGTATGAGATGGTCTGGAGTGGAAGAGAAATATACAGGTGATCGAGTGCAGTTCAGGCCGCTGGCTAGGCCTTTATAATGGGGCAACTTGTTGCGCTCTAGTGCAAACTGAATAAATGGGAACATGGACCTCCCAATATACACAGCCCGCTTACAGTCCCGGTGATTTGGGACGCCTGCGAAGCTGCAATGTCTCCATGACTGGACACTCACCAGTTTAAGCAGGAGTTCACTTACGTATCTAGGGTCAATTTGATAAATGGAGTTCAGAACACCAGGAAGACTGTGATAGGCTTCAAGTCAACACCAAGAAGACAAACGGAGCTGAGAACCCCAATAAGAGCGTGATAGGCTTCAAGAACAAGAAGCACCGGTCGGCGCTGAATACTTGGTTGATGTACATCCTTGACACGAGGGAAGTCGACGTTTTAGCAAAAGGCTAGTCATACCACAATTGACGAAGGTATCCAGACCTTGAGGTGAAGTTGAGCTGAAACATTCATCCGAATCCACCAGTGCACTTCGGGGGGTTAACATTGATCATGATACCGTCACAAAGTGCTAAAAGTTTTAGCCATTGTCGTGCTTGACGGCAGGTTGCGGGAACGCGCGCGAACAGCATGAACGAGAACACAGGAGCTGCACCCGCAGGAACTTTGTTCAAGGGTCGATATTCAGTTGGTAAAAATAAAGAACTATCCGCCGGATTGGGGTTGGGTTTGACCATAATACACGACATCAAAGCAAAACATGGAGAGTTCCGGCGCAACGCACTGCACTTTTCGAAACCATGACGTAGTACTCATCCGAATCATAGTTTCTCGAGGACGTCCATGACATTGGAGGCCTGTTCAAGTTTGAGGATGTCCTCACGTGTGAAATACCCTTCGCCATTCCAGCCTTAGACAGAACTTCATGAGCATTGAACGCTCGCATGAAGAGAACACAGCCACACACCAACGGTTCCACTTTCGTGCATCCATATGATATTTCGGCGCCCATTGACATAATACCATGCTCTCTGTAATTCCATATTAAGACCCGGTGGACGCGTGGCGGCCGTACAAAACATTCGGTGGCATCAGTCGGTAGCGTCCGCATAAATTGGTGTGCGAGACAAGGCGAGACATCAGCTCGGTTCTAATGGGAAGGAACTTTGGTTATACCACACGAAAGCAAAAACCCATGAAGACCTAGACTGTACTACAGTCCGGGCGCTGACTCCGATTTGGCAATACATTTTTCGAGACCACGACAGGGTCGTCATCCGGATAGTGTATCTAGCAAATATCCGTAGCATTGGAGGCATGTCAACATCATTGGCATAATGGGTGACTCAATAATCATGATTCTCCATCAGGTGCCTGTCGATGGTACAAGACACTCGTTGCCGCACCGGACGTATCAGAAGCCCTATCAGTGACACAAACCACGTGCGAGACAGAAGACTGCTTGTCGATATTGCCCTCATCGACCCTCTCGTGTTCGTCGATAAACTGTATGGAGAACCCATGATATACGGATCAAGGCGACTTAGGGCCATCACTATCAGTTAGGTGATGTCAGAGATAAAGTGTCAAGGGGATAACCAACTCACATGACACCTTCTTGGCTGATAATCATCGACGTTCGTTCGCCGCTGGATGGCTAAAGTATTAAGTATGCGTGGGGTCGTGTCAGTGCACTTTTGATAATGATTTGACAATGAGCACTCAGCATGTGGATACCATTGACAGGTGCGAGCCAGCAGCCCGGCGCAAAATGGAAAGGCACTGCCTAGAACTGCTTGCCGATATTCCACGTTGACAAAGCGTATTCTACAGGCCCGTTGGAAAACCCCAAAGGATACGGATCAAAGCTTAGTGCCATCACTATCAAATAGATGATAAGGTTTCGAAGGGTTAAATGTGCCATAGCACATAACCGCCGAGTCTTCTTTGGCGTCTGGACCGGGGTGATGACCAACGATTGGACGCCACTGGATTGGCTAATGCATCGCGGCTATGATGATGTATCGCGCGAGGGGTCGCATTTGAAATATATTGAGCACTCACCATGTAGATAACATTGACAACTAGGCAGGTAGGTTACTCCTAACGATTCTGTGGGACGCGGCGGAGATGCAGCATCCAGGGTGGCATGTTTTACGTGGTGGTGAACACCATGCCATGAGCTCCAATAATCATCAACCAACATATCAACAACAGCACAGGCCTTCGATTGCGTTTCGCTCTCGAATTAGCCTCCTGGTAGGCATGCCATAGAGAAATGAAAACTACCAGTACAGAATCAAAAATGTACCGCACCTTTAATTGAGCCTAGGGTATAGCACGGGTACACCCGCGGGTCGGAAGATCAACACGTACCCGTACCCGTCAACACCACACCCGTTCGGGTAGGGGTACGGTATTACCCGTACTAACCCGCGGGTATAGCATTTACCCGCGGGTACACATACAAGAAATCGTACTCCGTAGGTCTAATAACCTCGCGCAACACTCTTGAGTGAAATGTAGAAGCTGGTCGGACCTTGCGAAAATATTCGCTCGACTACAATTGAGGTTTCGAAGACAGAAATGTTGTCAACAGCAATGTGAACAGGACAATGTAGAAGCGGTAAAGAAAGTGACATGGTGTGCTGTGTTGTTGTTATTCGGACCTGGTATGGCAGCAAGGTGTCATGGATAATAGATGAAAGAAAGTAAGCGGATTATGCAATGAACAGATCAGTTAGACGGGTATCAGAATTAGTACCAACTCACGCACGCATTGTCAGAGATATTTGTGTGGCCATGCTGACCATTGAATGTCTAACAGTATGAATCAGTGATGATCGCTTGTTTGAAAACAAGTAGGGACACGGGTGTCCTTTCTTCGAAAACTACGGGGAGCACAGTGGGTGATGGATGTTAACATTCGAATCTTAGACCCAGTGACTTCCATTCCTACCGAAGATGAATTCAGCTTCACTGGCAGAACTACCATTGATTCAGAGGATTTCTGGGATTAGGGATTTTCTGTGATGACAGGTGTACTACGACGGAAGACAGTACTCAACTACTGGGCTCCGGGGGTACGCCATCATGATGATACACCATTGGATTAATACGCGTTTCTTCGGAGTCCTGTGAACAGCACAAGAGTCAGCTCAAACATTATGCAAAGTCTTTGAGCCGAAGATTTTCTGAATCTTGACTCTTGAGCGGACTGTTGTGAACATCGTGCAGCATAAGGTAGGACTTGGACGGGAATAACAGTCGACCTCGAAATATTTCACTTAGTAGACGCTGAAGTGAGATGTAAGCACAGAATCGAGGAAGAGCAGAACATTTTTCTCGAATAGTTTCAGAACATGACAAACTGCAAGCACGCCATGCATGGTCACAGCCCCTCGGTTACTTCCTTCCCGCGATGGGCAACGCACTCTCCCTCATCCGTCTAGCACTAACCGAATTTCTCGACAACCTCCACACATTCCAAACTCTCCAAGCGCGCATACAGCGCTCTCCAGGCCTCCCACTCCCAAATCCCAGCCGTTCATTCTGGTCCTACCCACCTTCGCCCATCGCTACCCACGTTTCCCAGCTCCCGACACATGCTGATTTTGTCGTTATTGGCTCGGGTATCACTGGGACGTCGGTAGTGAGGAGGCTTTTGGATAGTTCACGTGCTGATGGGCATGATGTCCAAGTTCTTATGTTGGAAGCGAGAGATGCGTGTTCTGGGGCGACTGGTAGGCAAGTACCGTGTCAACTATTTATAGGCCATGTACTGACATCCTCAGTAGAAACGGCGGACACATCTCACCGCCTCTATATCATGACTACACCTCACTCAAACGTGACCATGGACAACCCGTCGCCCAAAAGATGATGAAATTGAGGTTAGCACATCTCGAGGAACTACGAAGCGTGCAGAGCAGGAAGGCATTCTTGCAGAGTCTCAGTGGCGGGAGGTAGAATCTGTAGATGTGTTTTATAATTCGGACATGTTCGAGAAGGCAAAGACAAAGGTCCAAACATATAAAGCAGACCTTCCCTTCGATGCTAAGCACCATGAGGTGTATGAAGCAAAAGAGGCTATCGAGGTATGTCTTACGACTCGGTCATAGAATGTAAACTCATGCATGGGTCAGAAATACCGCCTAGCATCTGACACGCTCGGTTGCATATCTTCCAGCGCAGGCGCAATCCATCCATACCAATTCGTGACCGGAATCCTCGCAAAGCTTCTATCACGATACCCCGCCAGTAAATTCTCCCTTCTTGCCGAAACGACCAAACTGACCTACAATACAGATTCTCACTCTGCACCAACACACCATGCACCTCCATCTCACCTCCAACACCTCCAACCCCTATACACCCTCTCCACTCCCCGCGGGATCATCACAACCCCGCACATCATCCATGCAACTAACGGCTGGGCATCAACCCTCCTCGAGAAGTTCCGCGGCAAAATCATTCCCTTCCGAGGCAACATGTCAGCGCAACGCCCGGGCCAATCCATCCCCCTCCCCGATTCCAACCCACCTCCCACCGCTCCTTCATCTTCTACACCAGACCAATAGGCTATGACTACCTCACCCAACTCCCCACAGGCGAACACGAACTCATGCTAGGCGGCGGCTTCGCACAAGACGGGGACGAGGGGTACGAAGCTATGGGAAACACGGACGATACGACGTATAGTAAACGTATCGGGGCGCATTTGTCTGGTGTGCTTCCTAGGTATTTTGGGGAGGATAATTGGGGGAAGGAGGGCGTGCCTTTGGAGGGGGGCGAGGGAGAGTGGGCAGGAGGACGCGTTAAGGCGTTGTGGAGTGGGATTTTGGGCATTTCGGCGGATTTGATACCGTGGGTGGCCGTTTGCCGCGTGTGGTGTCCGGAAGGAGTGAGCCACCGTTGAGTTCGGTTGTGAAGAGTGAGAAAGAGAGGGGAGGGGAACGGGTGCATGTGGGTGCTGCGCCGGGGGAGTGGATTGCAGCTGGGTATTCGGGCGAGGGGATGGTGCATGCATGGTTGAGCGGGAAGGCTCTCACAGAGATGATGTTGGGACGCGAAGTCGAGGGCCGGCTTGGCGAGTGGTTCCCGGATATTATGAGAGTCACTGAAAAGAGGTGGAAGAAAGCGAAGGCGGAGAATTTACTGGATGCGTTGGACGACGATTAGCGTGTGTGTGTAATATAATTTATTAACTTAGGAGCACATGCGTGTCGATGTGTTTTGAGAATGTCTGAGACTGTTTCTGAAACCTCCCTCAAAACACATCACACAGATTTAAAATTGACTCAAGCTGGGAAGAAGAAATAATTCGAACGCTCGATTTCCCCGTTCGAGATCTTCTGACGCCACTTGAAAAGTTCGAAGGAGATCAAGAGAGATGAGTGAGTGAGAGATCGCGATGAATGTCCTGCTAACCAAGTGCAACAAAGAGTCAACCCCGTGACGTGACTACATCACATGACTGTAACACCCGTCACAATCACGTAATGTGAGTTCCTCGCCTGCTCGACCACTGTTACAATAGACATCAGGGTTTCCAAGTCTTCTCAGAGCACGTGGATGCGCACATGTCATGCATGTACTATCATGTCTGACAGATGCTTATCCGTCTGACTGCTGTTATCCGTATTTCGTTGACGGTTTCCACAAAGTCTGTCTTTCCTCAGATCTACCTCGTTTTCTCACTTACTTAAATTCACCGTCTTCAACGCTATTCTGACGGGCGTATAATTAGTTCTTCGCAATACCTTGTGGTCGCAGTACTCAAATGTCTAGCGCGCATACAGATAAGCGTCCATAGTGAAGATGTGAAAGTCTAAAGTGTTGATCGGAGCGCAAAGGAGTAGGGCCCTACAATATTAATAGCAATACTCCAAGTACTAGTACTCCTAACAAAGTCCCAGTCTCATAAGTTATAGCGAAGCAGCATAATCCACGTCCGAGCAGATCAAACTTGA
>JABBWA010000546.1:0-26015 GCA_016628065.1 Suillus lakei
TGGTAGCCTGGGGGCTACCAGGCTGGCTGGTGGGTAACGATATGGTCGTTATTGTGGATGCCTGCATTCAGAGAATACGATAACAACAAGTGTGTAATGAAAAGGCTTGGTCTCCTGGTCCGCAGCCAGGGAGCAATCAGACACGCACCTGACTATCAGTGGCGGTTGGCGTGGGTGCGTCAGTAGTAACGCTGGATTGTGCTGCGGCGCTGGAGTCGGTTGTGTTTGTTGATGGCGACGACTGCGTGGATTAAAGTAAGGAGGTTTGGCTCAGGCATGCAGCTGTCGTTAATGAAGATCTCCTTGGCTTGTCAGTAGGCAGTACTGAAACAATTCGTCAAGACAACTTCCTCACGATTCATGCGAGCATTGAGAGTGACAGTGGGAAACAAATCCGTCGAACTTGCATTGCCGTACTCTAAATTCAGACAGAGCGTCTAAATTATAGTTTCCGCGTTCAAGATTGGCTGAGTGCACGCTCAGGATTGCAAGCGTGACCGCAATGGGAGGCCTCCACGGTTGCTGGCACGAATCACACCTTGACCGTGAACAAAGTTCATGTGCTTAGTGTCTATTCATATTCTGCATCTGTTATGTTTTCTCCGCAGCATTCTCACTTCCATCATTACTTTACCCAGAGGTTTCCTCGCCCGTCTATTTACCTTCCTTACCACTACTTTGGCGCATCGCCCGCCCGTACAACTCCCTGGGTGAGCGTTTGACTGTCCCGCCAGGCCCCGCACCATAACCAAAGTCTAGCGCGATCGATGAAGGCTGTAGGCTGGATGCCCCGCAGTGTGCGCAGTGCGTTTTCTTGGACGTTCAGACCGGACGAGTATGTCCTCCTCACGGCATCTCCCTCAGTACCACGCACCGCCACTTACCGCCGTAGACGTTCTTGCTCATGGCGTAGTGTCATCCGTGTGCTCACTCTCCGAAGAGTCCTGGTCTCCGTCACCCTCGTCCCGGTGTTCCTATTACTTGCAATTATCTGTCAGGGCATACCACCAAAATATGACGATATCAAAATGTTCGAGCAACGTCTCCCTCAGCACTCCTTATCACAGGTAGTTAGGTATCAGCCGCAGTACCTACGATTTCCAGGTCACCTGTGGGGTTTCGGGTTCAATAATGTTCTTCAGGAAGCGTGTGTACCGTTCTTGTCATCAGGTCTCATAAGTGGCTAATCGCTCTTATCAGGATTATGATGTCTTACCTCGCCTATGTGTCCAATGTATCATTTGTCTTCGAGGACTATACATGGTCGCATTTGCCACTTCCATGGACAATTTACGACTTCGCTCTGCGTCCCGCACGCATACCATTGAACGCCCTCATATCTGGACCAACCGCAGGAGGGCCAATGCCTAGCGCACCGAATGCACCTCGTGCAGTGAGCGCCGAGTTCTACGAGCAAGTTTGTGGAGGTCCTGACAGCCGGAAACACGTCATCAGCTCTCTAAACGCGCCAAACAATGAAGACGGTGTTGTCATGATCGATTGGTGGGTATACCAGCTCGCAGCCGTGCAAGAACCATGCATAGAAATAGATTCGTCTGCCCACGACGTGTTTGACAGACAGTGAGCCATCTCCAACCAAGTGCCGAATCGAATAACTGATGACCGGTCGTCAAGCTTCTTCGGAAATCCACGGATTCTCTCTCTGTGGGAATCCCTGATCAAATCGCCTATGTTGACTGACTTCGCTTGGTCACCGCTTGTGCAAGCGGCGGTTTCGCGTAATTTTGCGCTCCTCCAACCAGAGTCTGCTAAAAACCTCTATGACGCACATTCTCGTAAATCACTCGCCGGGTTGCTCGCGCTGCACCTCCGCAGGGGCGATTACAAGCGGCATTGTCCGAACCTCGCAAAGTGGGGCGCAGACTACATGGGTATAAATCAGCATCCATCACTCCCAGATCGATTCGACCGGTCTCCATATGTCAACGACACGGGTGCAAGGCTCTCGTATTATCTCGACCATTGCTGGCCATCGACGGAGCAGGTTGTGGAAAGGCTAAGGGGAATTCGGAAAGAGTATCCTGGGCTGAGCCGGGTGTATGTGCTCTCAAACGAATGGGCATGGAGTCTCGATGGTCTAAAGAGCGCGCTCGAGGAGGATGGATGGGACGACTTGGTGAGCAGTACTGATATCGTGCTCGATTCGGAGCAAAAGCATGTGGCTATGGCAGTAGACATGGCGATTGCGGAGAAGGCGGAGGTGTTCATTGGCAACGGGGTGAGTTGTTTCTATACAGGTGATTTCCACTGATGTTTTGACTCACTTACCTGTCTTAGTTTTCGAGCCTGTCG
Source organism: Suillus lakei (assembly GCA_016628065.1). Taxonomy (NCBI): domain Eukaryota; kingdom Fungi; phylum Basidiomycota; class Agaricomycetes; order Boletales; family Suillaceae; genus Suillus; species Suillus lakei. The sequence continues at coordinate 2,314 of JABBWA010000546.1, forward strand.
TCGAATGTGGTGATGCTGAGGATGGCGAAGGGGATGGAGGGGCAGAGTAATCGGTTTTTGTGATAGATCTAACGGACAAATATCTGAGTATTATACCCCGGAACATTATGCGACGAGCGAACAGCAGAGGTGTTCGCAGGGAACATTGACAGTGGATACATGTAGTCCCTGAAGCCAGAGTCAGATGAACGCCCTGGGGGTCTGACGAACTAATATCAACGGCAGTGCCTTGATAGCATCGAATCGAATATACTGGACATAAATTAAAACTGGCTGGAGTGACTAATGACGACGGAGAGGACAATAACGTGGGGAGGCAGCGATGGCCGTATTCTCCCTGGGGACCTGGACAGAGGAGTTGAGTGACGCTGCTGCAAAGCAAAATCATGATGGAATCGAAATTTACTACTCACGCAGATCGCTGCCGTACTAGCTTCCAATGGGAAGCCTGAGAATACAAGGCCGGAAATGTCAATGTATGTGGCAGTGCTCTGATACTAATCAGATGGGCCTAAGCTTTATCACACCATGAACAAGAGCATTGTTGTATCCTATTTTTTACTGTGCTACAAGGACTGATACATCAATTCTACATCTACTGGTGAACAATCAGGGGAAGGTGTAGATCCCAGTGTTGGAATCCGGTCCATCCGAGAGTGAGATGGATTCGAGCTAGTCTGTAATGGGCGAGCAAAACCCAAAACAAGAAGAGCGAGCAATGCATTTGACGTCGGCTGAGAGTTCTCGATATTGCATCTGTCTGCTCCTTCATTACTGAAATTTTCCTGTCTCTATGTTAGTTAGTATAAAGCCCCAAGTAGGATCACTGCTGCATCTCAGTTCAATTCAGAGACTGAGATGTGAGTACATACATTTTTCCTGTACTATACATTTAACTGATGACATCGTAGTTTACCATCGTCATTCTAGGTACTTGTCAGATAGCTCATGAGTTCAATTCAGAGACTGAGATTTTACCATCATCATTCTAGCATTCCCATTCCCTCCCGCTCGTGCCAAATCACCAGACCCAGAAAAATGTTTAATTTTTTCCAGAGGCCCTCCATATCAATCCTCACCTTCTGTGCATCTTTATTGCAAGAGTAGGGCAGAGTTGCTGGTGTTATTGACAATGCAATCATGTTGGTCATAAGGTAGACGACATTGAAATACAACTACTGCGCCATATTGCTTATGTGATGTTTCCCACGGCCAAATCTGCCTGTCACAATTATTTTTTTGGTTTTACATTCAATCACCTTTGCCAAAATTGTATATGCTGCAGTCAATCATGCCTTTCCTGCTGTGTCCAAAGCCTCCATAATGGAATTCGGAAGGACCCAATGTCCATGATACTTCCTCATGGCCCAAACTGCTTGTGGCCCTGTAAGACCTCTGGTATAGGCATCCATGAACCTCACAGAACGATTTGCATACCTGGCGACAGCGCCATAACCACTGTTAGATGTAGTCATTTGGTTGAATATTGTTCCAGGCTTACCTTCGGATCTGCAATAATGGAATATCATCAAGACATGCACTGACGTGCTTTTCCATGTCTTCCATCTTGTGGACCCTCGGACCTGAGCAGTACAGCAGCTTGACAGCACCCCAATATTGCTCAATAAAATTGAGCTCGCAGTGGAATTTGGGGTAGAAGTCACATAGATGTCCATAGGCAGTGATGAGCTCTTCGAGATGTGATTTGACATTCTGAAAGTCAGGTTGATTGAATAATATGCGATGACAGCAACAATCAATGGCACCTTCAATGCATTTGGAATCTTTGCATTCTGCACAAAGCCCTGCTCTCCAGAGTTCGCGCTCATCCAGAATGACCTGCATGCCTTGGAACCACCCATGCATTGCTGGGTGATCATCCATAAAGTAAAAATTTTGTCATGTTCCATCATGTAGGGTTGTATCCTGCATTTTCAGTCCATTTGGTTGATGTATCCACACAAGCTTTGGGTTTTTCACCATCTTTCTTGCGCTCGGAGCATCAGGTGCCCGTTTCTGATGCAACATTGCGTTGTTGAACAAAAACAGGGCTTTTTTGAAACCATGGGTCTTCTCCTCAAAGATGTCGATTGCATTATCAACCTGTTTCACAAGGTTGTCGTTGTTGAAGTATCGGTCTCTATTTTTACCTGCCTTGAACAGCACTTGGGATTTGCTGGATGCAAAGCTACAATCGAGAATGATAGCAAAGTTTCAACACACCTGTCACCATGCCTCAACTCACCCCATTCTTCGGTCAACATGCCTGAAACCATCAATGAGGGCCCTTCACCCTTGGCCTCTGGTTGCTTTGCATCTTTGTGGTCCCATTTTGTCCGCTGTCTATCATACATCATGAATGTGGATTCGTCCTGGGTCACTTTGATGAGTGGGTAGATTCCAGCAGCAAGATCTATTGTAGGTTGAGCCATGAGTTTAATAGAAGAGTGCTTTGGGCGCTGTTGTTCAATAGAAGCAGCATATGTTTTTAGGAGTAAGAATACAGCGTGATTAGATTATCATAGATCTCCTATGTTAATATATATGTTGTGGAAAAATTCTCCGAAAGTCTGCTACTCATGTGTGCACGGATCATATCATGCGTCATCCGATTGATTAGTCATAGCTAATTCTACAACACTCCCCCTCAATCGGAAGACATCCCAAGACTTTCTGTAAGTCTTTGGTGATCTGGCTTTGGTAGTGCTTTCGTAAGTATATCCACTATCATCTCTTTAGTAGGACAATAGTTTTCATGAATTTTCTCACAAATATAATGATTTTTCACATTGAAATGTTTGGACTTAGCATGATATTGTGGATCTTTGGCTATTGCCAGCACCGCAGTATTGTCTCTGTATAAGGTTGTAGGTGTATTTTGAATAAAATTTAATTCCTGGAATAAGTTTTGAAGCCAGATAGCTTCACGTGCTGCGTGAGCCATTGCAGCGTACTCAGCCTCTGTTGAGGATAATGATACTGTGTTCTGCTTTTTTGAACTCCAGGTAATTGCCCCATTTCCTAATTTGAAAACATACCCAGAAATTGATATCCGATCTCTCGGATCATTGGCATAGTTGGCATCAGACCAACCAACAATTCGGACTTCATCATTGTAAGTAAAGCCTACATATTTGATCCCTAAGCTACATGTTCCAGACAAGTATCTAAGTACTTGTTTAGCCGCAGTCCAATGTGCTAGCCCAGGGTTCGAGGTAAATGAGCTTAGCCTTTGGATAGAATAGGCTATATCTGGATGCATTGCTACCACTAGGTACATTAAAGATCCAATCAGTGATGCATAACCGATATTTCGGTCGCCCGTCTGACCATTGTCTTCTTTTTCTAGTGTTGTTTTTGGATCTAAAGGCATACCTACAGTGTTTGACTTTTGGAGACCGTATTTTTGTAGGATAGATTCAATGTACTTAGTTTGAGATATTAGGATCGATCTTTTAGGCCGATCTCTAGTTATCTCTATTCCTACTATTTTCTTCAGTTCTCCAAGGTCAGTTACATCATGGATTTTATTTAGCTGTGCTTTTAATAGAATCATTAAGTCTGCATTACTGGAGAACAATAATAGATCATCCACCCATATGGTGATAATCTCTGTTCCATTCTCCGATCATCTGATGTATACACATGGATCGGACTTAGTACATCTAAATCCTATGTTACTCAAACATTTATCGAGCTCAATGTTCCATTCTCTCCCTGATTGTTTAAGTCTGTATAGGGTTTTCTTAAGTCGGCATACTCGGCCAGTACCGTCGTTGTACCCTTCCGGTTGTTCCATATAGACTTCTTTTAATGTACCATTTAGGTACGCCCCTTTTATGTCCATTTGCTCTATCTCCCAATCAAGGATAGCGGCTGTGGACATAACCAATTGTATAGTCTCTAAACAGACTACCAGGGAGAAGGTGTCTGTATAGTCCATCTCAGGAATTTGTGAGTACCCTTTTGCTATGAGTCTGGCCTTGTACTTGACTACTTCCCCTTCTTTGTTAGTTTTCTTAACCAGGACCCACTTATTCCCTATGATCTTATGATCTTTGGGTGGATCTACAAGTTCCCAGGTACCCATTTCATTCAGTTGGGTAAGTTCCGTGTCTACGGCTCCTTCCCATTTGGGCTAATCCGTTGATTGTTTTGCTTCTTTCAGCGTTCTTGGCTCATTGGGTTTGAAGCTTCCATTCTTGGCAAGTGCGGCAAGAATTATCTCAGCTTCTGTGAGTCCTTCCTCGTTTTCATGTCCACTCTCGCGGTCAAGGTAAGCCCATTCTGTTGCTGGATCATTCATCCTTTCATAATCACGTCTAACTACTTTCCTTTTTGTTCTTCTAGGCAATGTTTCACCTGTGTTTTCAGGTGAGTGCAATCGTTTTCTATTTTTGGTACCGCTTCTATCGGCACTGGAAGCATCATTGATGCTTCTGTTCTCATTTGATCACTCACTACTCCCATCAACTTCAGATATTGGTATGTTTTTAGTTTCTGTGTGCTGACTTTCTTTCTGGAGTGGATTTGTAGGTGTTGGCATGTCATCTCCCCCTGATGGCTGCGCGTCCATACTCCCTACCTCCCCCTCGCGCTGCACATTAGGCGTTTGGGGGAGTTCATCATGCAGGAATTTAAAATTCCTGCTTACTTGGGTCTGTCTCGATCACTTGTCATAATAGTGCACCACCTTAGGTCCATCTTCAAACCCCACGAAGGTGTGTTTAATTGACTTTGTGCTCATCTTTGATGGTCTAGGGCCTTCCTGCAAAATGTATACTGGCGCCCCAAACTCATGTAAGTGAGATATGTCCAGTTTCTTACCACTTCATAATTCTTCAGGGGTAACACTTTCTAGTGCTCGTGTCGGCGCACAGTTTCTTAAATAGGCTGCATGCGCTACAGCCTCTGCCCATAAGAATTCAGGTAAGTCTTTAGCTATCAGCATGGCACGTGCTGATTCAGTTAGAGTTCTATTAAACCTTTCAGACACGCCATTTTGTTCCAGTGAGTAAGGTGCTGTCGTCTGAAGATCAATTCCTCTATCCTTGCACCATGCTTTAAGCTCATTATTGATATATTCCTTGCCATTATCGATGTGGATCTTTTTAGGTTGATTCTCACAGTCTTTCTCTAGGTAGGTGAGGTGTTGTTTCATTCTTGTGGTGGCTTCACTTTTTTGTTTCAGAAATTTGACGCTACTCCTTCAGGAGTAGTCATTGATAAATGAAATGTAATATTGTGCCCCACCGATCGATTGCACTCTTGCTGGTCCCCATAGATCACTGTGAGTTAATTCCCCTGGATCTTGAGATCTCTCATCTACACTATCAGGAAAAGGTTTGCGCACCTGCTTGGCTTGTATACAAGCCTCACATTCTTTCATAGGTGAGTCTGTGTCAATGTCTAATCCGTTGACTAAATTTTCCTGATGCAAACATTTCAGCCCACTATATGAGATATGTCCATACCTCTTATGCCACACTAACCAGTCTTTATTCGGATTTTCTTGTACAGTTTGTACACAAGTCTTAGGATATTTTTGTGCTCATGTATCTAACTTGTACAACCCATTAATTAATTTTCCTTTGACAATGGCTTGTCCCCCTCTAATATGAAGAGTGACTGAACCATCTTTCATTTGTGCACCTCCACCTTCTCTATCAAGTTTACTAATTGATATGAGATTGTTAGAAACACGCGGCATGTATAGGACATTCCAGAACTTTGATCTGATCAATTGATTGCCAATTTTACTAATGAGTTCTATAGTACCACACCCGAATGCTTCAAGGGATTCATTCCTGATACCGTTCACTTGGTGTCCATTTAATGGCACATGGTTGGTCAATGCCGATTGAATCTTCATCAAGTGGGATGATGCTCCCAAGTCAGCATACCAATCATACCAGGAAAGTCGCTCAGATTCATCTTCTCCTACATTTTCATTTTCATCAGTCATGTAAGTGATGTCTTCAGCAAGTCCAGATGTATTAGCCGTATAGGCTACGTCTTCGATGGTCTTGTCCTCTTCCATTGGCACTTCTTGGACTAATTTAGCTTTGTCCTTCTTAAAGTGCTTCTTGGCGGACAGCCCTTCACCCGCTTTTCCGCCACCTTTGGCCCAGCAATCATTCTGCTCATGTCCCGTCTTCTTGCAGTTAGCACATTTCTTGGATTTGTGCCAACAGTTATCCTTGGTATGTCTGATCTTTTTGCATACTTTGCACTTCTTCACATTCCCCTCTTTTTTTTAGGAAACTTCCTCTTCCTTTCATTTACCGCTATCTTGCTAACTGCAAACTCAGTTCCTCATTCCTTCCTTCGACGGTCTTCCTCAAGAATCATCGAGATTAGCTTGTGTGATGTCATCATCATATTACTCTGGTGAGTCACTACAAACGTCTCCCATGTGGGCGGTAGTGATCCCATCATTATAGTTTTGAAGTCTTGATTGGGTACAATACTCCCCATCATATGAAGAGTTTCCTGGATCATTCTCAGCTCAATAATATGAGCAGGGATGTCAGTACTTTCGGATGCAAAGGTACGGTACAATTTGTGCCTCCAAGTGTAGATACCTTGCTGACCTTGCGATTCTTTGACAAGTTTCAGCTGGTCCCACATCTCTTTGGCTGTATTGGCCCTGATGAGGTGCACCATCTATGCATCACTCACTAACAGGACTATGATCGTCTGCGCCTTCTGATCATCTGCTTCCCATTTGGCTATGGCAGCCTTCTTTTCATCTGGTACAGGGTCTGGGCCCTTCTCCAGTTTAAGGTTTGTACCGTCCACATGCCCTTCATATCCCTTATCTCCTAAGATGGCTAAGACTTTAGTTTTCCAGGGGATCCAATTTTCTTCGCTGAGATGCTCAATCTGATACAGCGATGATACGGAATGTTGAGTATCGGTCATGTTTTGATTAGATTACTTGTTATTAACAATATGTTTTTTATTTGCACACGCCAGGGCTCATAACCTATTGTAGGTTGAGCCATGAGTTTAATAGAAGAGCACTTTGGGCGCTGTTGTTCAATAGAAGCAGCATATGTTTTTAGGAGTAAGAATACAGCGTGATTAGATTATCGTAGATCTCCTATGTTAATATATATGTTGTGGAAAAATTCTCTGAAAGTCTGCTACTCATGTGTGCACAGATCATATCACACGTCATCCAATTGATTAGTCATAGCTAATTCTACAACAAGATCAATTCTGGTGCCATGGATAGGATATTTCCATCATGATCATAAGTTGTCATCCATTTTGAATACTCATTCATGCGACTCAAAAATCCTTTCCGATATTCAATGACATCAGCCCGCTCATGGCCATCAATGTACATTCCTTTTGTTGCCTTCCCATATCTCCACTCCATATTATGCAGCCAACACTGACCTGTCTGCAGGGTGATGCCAGTCTTCAAGCCTAGGTATTGTTTCATCTCTGGAGTTGCCATAATATCAACAACATCCTGTGCTTTCATGTAGCCATCCTTTGCAATGCCTTGGAGGTGGAGATGTATTTGTTGTGCAAGGTCCTCATCTTCAAGGATTGAGGTATTCATCTGGCCATATTTATTGAGCGGGAGAGTCCCAAACTGCATGTAGTCCACAACCCATCTGCATAAATTTCATGAGTGATTTACCATCCGTTTTCCAGCTGCTTTTGCAGCAAGTACAGAGCATTCAATCCACCCGAATTCCAGCTCCAGATCAATATACAGATTGATAAGAGCAATCATACTGGTGACACAAGCATGGAAGAAAGGTTCAAGATTATTTTTCTTGTGCCTCACCATCAATTCAGCCTTGGCTCTTCACAGAGCTGGGAGATCTCGATGATCCCAAAGTTTGAATGTGGTTGGGAACTCAGGTTCCATATCCGAATCAACTGTGACATCAGCTTGTGGATCTGCGACTTGTTTGGCACTTGGTGAATTCAGATCAGACTTGGAGGACTGAGATGGCAGTTGGGTCTTGACGATCTCTGGATCTGCTGTGACATATCTGGTTCCTTGCACATGGTTGCCATTGGTGATCTGACAGAAAATCAATTCAGCATCATTCCCATTTCACATCCATTATTTCTCACCTCCAAGTCTTCCCTTTCACTGCTCTCAGGCTCTGTATTTTTTGGAAGAATGACATTATGGATGGAAATCCAGAAGCCTCCATTTTCTTGCCCTCGAGTCTCTGCCTCCGTTTTGTCTAGTCTGAATTTCCTGTGTAGACAAATTTTCTCTTTGTGGCTGCTCATCTTTCCCTCTCCTTTCTAACCATACTGTCATGTGCTGCCTGAAGTTTGGCAGTGAAGGCAAGAAGGTCTGAATCTGTTTGAATTTCCTGCATAACCTCCTCTTCATTGTCCTCCAACTCAAGATCAGAAGTGTATACTTCTGAGTCTGAGTCTATTCCAAGGTCTGGTGTGCTTTAATGCAGTTCTTCCTGCAACCCATAGCTAGCTTATTGAGATTTATGAGCCAATCTCCCGGTAGTGCTGCTGCAGTCCGGTTCTGAACCTTGGTTCAAACCTGAACCTTTCCAAACCAGACTCATGGTCCAGTCCCAGGTTCGGCCAAGACTCAGAACCGAACCTCTCCAGAGGTTCGGTGTTGATCTTTGTTGTTGGCCTGCTGAAAACCTCAACAAAAACAACAAAACCAAAACAACGCTACTGCTCAGCGGTCCCTGTGCTTAGAAGCGCTAGGTACAGTAGTTGTTCAATTTGGGTGGCCTGATCCTGATAGTGCACAAAACACTTCAAGTGTTGAAGGGTTTGGGTGGGTGGAAGGTGGTGAATGATGAGCACAACTAAGTCTGTGATGACCTAGCCGTGTTGGAGGGCGAAGAAAGCATAGACCAACTGCACACGTGGCAGCTGAACGGAATAGTGCTGAGCTTGACGAGATGTAAGACAGTGACAAAGTTCCAGGTGAACAATGTCAAAGACGATGACAACGACTGAAGACTTGAAAGACGTGAAGCCTATCTGAGGCTTCAAAGACTAGACTGAAATGTGGACTGTGAACTCATGTAGTTGTTTTTCTAGCTAAAGTACAGGGGTTTATATACATACTGTTCAGAATCTGTATATACTTGCGCGTGCAAAGCAGCGCTCCAGGCATATGAGTAAGACAATATAAAAATGATGAGTAAGAAGGAGTGTGTGTGTGTAATGAGAAATGAGTCATATAGGAAGGGGATTATGAATCAAGGGGAAAAACCATGACAAACCAGGACTGCATGACCAATGATGCTTACTCTTCCTCTGTGGCATTACCAAGCGCTCTATAGGCATGACTAAGTACTGTGCGGTGGCTGCGCCATGATGACATAAGCATTTTGACTAAGTGGTGGCTGTGTGTTGCAGCTGTGCAATGAGCAACTCATCCAATGTGGCTGTGCAATGTGGCTGTGCAGTGCAGCTGTGTAGGATGATGGTAGAGGTGTATGACGCTCCGATGCTCTGATGATCAAATGTTCCAATGCTCTAATGCTCCAATGCTCTAGGGATGGCATGTGGTTGTTGGTGCAGAAGTCGACATGCAGCAATCATGGGATATACATATACAGTCTGTAAGACCATTCCCCAGCACGATAAGGGGTTGATCATCTGCATCTGCATGGTGATAGATTGACTGGATGAGCAGTGAGGATGGAATGGAATGGTGTGTGCGTCCATGGTTGTGGTGGTGAGGAAGTGAGTGGATAATGACTGGAATGGTTTGATGAATATAAGTCACTGAAGAGGATTGCCAGGGGAAATGGTAAAGGGATAAAATCAAGACAAATAAGGGTGCAGTTTGAAGCATTTGTGCAACATGGCAAGGTCTGGCTGAACATTGAGGTTGTCTGAGAGCGTGATGGTTGAAGATGGGAGAGCGTTGGAAGTGTGGGGAATGAGGGGGAAGTGAATTGACCTTGTTGAACGCAGTATGCCGTAATAATGCGGAATGCCGTAATACTGTTGAAAATCACTTGAAAATCACAAAATTCAGGGAGAAGAAGGGAATTGAAAGAAGTGGAACATAAGGAGTGATATGTGTTCTTCATAAAAAGCCATGTTCTTGCTACCAAACACATTTGGTGCGTGACATCGGGGTTTGGCTGATGGTGAATAGGTTCAAAACCTGTTCAAACCTCAGAATTTTTGTGTAGGCTTCATACTTTTTAAATCTGTGTTTGAGTACTTATGTGTCAAATGTTTGGATACTCTATCCAGAAGTGAAGTACAAGCCACTGGCAGCATGAGCATCTAGCACCATAATATGGTAATGTCAACACCTGAGCCTCAAAGCTTGAACTTGAAGTGCCAAGTTCCATTTTCACTTGTCTGCAGTTGTTCTGCCTGCTTGTTCTGACTTGCTATCGCTATCAGTTGTTGCTTTGACTTCTAACTTGTCTGTGCTTGTACCCGCTTATTCTGCACAGCAATATAGGTATGTTTTTTAATCTATGTTTGTATGTACATTACTTACTAGTATTTTCACACTCATCTGCATATGTTTGCACTCATTTGTGCAATCTAGGTGCATTTTTTTCATTGATGTACACGCTGACAAGTATATATGTTCACACCTGATCTAATGTATCTGCACTTGCCCCTGCTCGTTAGTGCCCACCGCCACTCATTTTTGGTTGTCCCTGCTTGTTTGCACATACCACTACCCATTTTTGCTTGCCTGCACCTGCCTGGACTAACTCACCTTCAATGTCCTCAATCTCTTCTTTCCCCACAATGTTGTATTCTCCTTTGGAAGACCATCACAGAAAAAGATAATCTGCATTGGTGTGGCCCTGTTATGTTCACCCCAAAGCTCTACCTAAGAAGGACTACCCACGCCTCCATGCTTACCTTGGCCTCCGGTGATTCAGTCGAGGAGGAATGTTAGCACATGAGAGATGCACATGACGATGTGACATGTTGGTATTCCAACCAGACCTGTTATATATCTGTTGTTTCTTGTTGTTTCTTTTCTCCTCAGTCTGTTCCATGAGACTGTGGGTACGTCTGTGTTACATTACTGCACGCTACCTTAGAGGATTGATGAGTATCTAGATTTCACATACAGGTGAGTTTTTGTGATGCATTAGTTACTGCATGACGACACATGATATTGACTCCTCTTCCATTGTGTATTCATCCAGATGTCTTGTTGAGATCGTGCAAGGGTGGTTTCAGCTGGCGGTGCATGATATAGCATGCTCTCACACACTCCCACACTGTCTGATTTCCACTGGGGTCGCTACCCATGAATATTCAAAATTGTGGTCGAACCTGGTTCAAACGCGAACTGGACCTTCCAAACATGTTCAGTAGTGTTTGGTCCAGAGTTCAACCAGACAGCTGAACCAAACCTGGTGTTTGGTTTGGCGTTCGGAAAATGTGGGCAGAGAACCAGACTGAACCGGACTTCAGCAGCACTATCTCCCAGTCAACTTTGCTTCGCATTTTTTGGTGGATTATGTAAGATTTTATGTCATGTGATGTGGCCAAATTCTCGACCTCGGATTTTTGAAAACTTGCCACGCTGCATCTAAAGACTATTCAAGGTGTTTTGGACACTTTCATAAAAGTTGAAATAATATCATAGGAAATAAATGTTTTTTGATTTTTTGACCATCATATTGTAGCCAAAGGTTTCTGGAATGCATTCTTGTATGCTAATAGGTTCTAATGTGCAGCATGTTTGAGAAATAACCTGTGCGCAGAGGTGATACAAAATGTGGCTGGGTTTCAAGGTCGTCTACCTTAGAATGCTCAAGCGTGATTGTGAGCGGAGTACCAATTCTGATTATCCAACCCCACCGATTGCTTACGAGGATTTTGGATGCTGAGTGTCAGTTTACCGGAGCTCAAATTTCAAATGTGCCGCTGTGACAGAGTGTGACGCCTGCGCCAACAGAAGTTTTGCAGTCTAACATTTTGAGTCGGCATCCTTCTGGCAGCGTCATTTGAACACATTTTGTTATTCTGTTAACTGGAGCTCCCTCATGGAATACATAGCTATAGTTCAATATAATTTTCTTATCTTAATGTGTCGTAAACAATGAGATATGAAATGAGGCCCTCAGATTTTGCAACTCTATAGACACTTACAGCCATTTGCAGAACGCTAGGCCGGAGCAAAAAAAATACATACATTCGGCAATAAGTCGGACTCCAATCGGAACACCGAGAGCCCCATTGTGCCCGTGCGGTGACGTGAGCCCAGTTGATCCCGAGAGCTATTTGACCCCGAGAGCCCTCCTACGTATCTGTTCGGAGATGAAATAAACACCACTGCGTTATGTAGTTTTTGCGTTTTGGCCTAGTGTTCTGCAAATGGCTGTAATTAGGAATCTGGAACAACCGCCGGCATGATAATCGTTGAAACCAGCCCGATACGCACAAACGATAAAGGCACCAGCCAGAGGGCAGGACCCCACGAGGGCTCAAGTAATAATACACCACTGGGCCATCGCCACCCCGTCCGTATACAATCCAGACATCTTACCAATCCACAACGGACGTGGTGGTAGTCGTATATCGTCAGTCAACTAGTCACCCGCAGAACGTTTCTGGAAAGCATCCGGTGCCATGGCTGTAGTTATTTGGTTCCTGATGAATCTGCTGCGTTCACAAAATCTTCCACCGTCGAATGGCTTTAAATCATGCATCTCGATCCGTATGTAAATCCCCTCTAGTTCAGTGGTACGTATTTGCGCAGATTCAGCACCATAAAAGTCACTCTGGTCCAACCGCAACCTCTTCAGCTGACAGATTTGGCTGACAGTTCTTATGCCTGTCCCATGAGGCTTTTGTCGGGGGTAAAACACAAGTTTATTCAGTGAAGCAACTTTCAACGACCGCAACCGCGCGCATGATCCCATAGTTTGTCATGCCCCGCCGAAGTGCAAATCATTGTGCCTGAAGCTTGAAGCCTTGAAGCTAACGAAAATCGCTCATAGTACGTGACGCACGTCCGTGTCATGTATCTTAGTCGATATCAGACTCATCAATTGAGTGCTCAACATTGTCTCTATTAATTCAAAGGCGCCTCCATTGCCCATGCAGCAGTGAAATTTGTCCAGACTCCAGGAGCAACCACATTGACCAAGTTAGCAATGAACTACACGGATTGTACCATCAACCACAGCACCAACGCGAAAGCAGAAACACGACTCACTGTCCAGATGTGTTCATTGACAGGCTGCCAGCCCATTGGTCACAGCAGTCTATATACTGCAGAATTTGTCACCGCTGGCCTATTGGTATTACAGGGGGTGAGTAACGGGGAATCCTGGATGAAAGGCAAACTACTCATACTCACAACCACGAGATCACAACGAAGGTCGGAGGTGCAGCAATCACTGTCCGTCTTGCAACCCTCGCCTAGGCCACTGCATGCAGTGACAGACATGCATGCTGCCAAAGCTGTAATGACGACGAGGAAGGAGAAATGCATGATTTATGCGAGGTGATACGAGCTTTGCGAAGAGGAATATTAACTGATATCTCTGAAGTAAACACGGCTTGCCTTTATACCCTGAAAAAGCGTTGTGGGAATGGAAGTTCTATTGAATTGGCAGATTGGTTGCGCCTGGATGGGAGAACCTCACGGCGGATGATGTAGGGAGAACCTAGTGGAGCCACACTCTCAGCGGATAAACAATCCAGAATTCAAGCATATAATCATGAACTTACAAACACAACCCAAGAGACGGAACTGTATAGCAGAATAACCTCGAACCTACATGAAACCAGGCTGTTTCGTGGCCTCTGCGAAGTCTTGGCTATGGATAGAGATGACACCTCTCTAGAGAGCAACGCATCATAAATAGCACTAAGGTTGCCACAATAAACGAATGTGGGCGGCGACGGAACGAAGGTTCATTCACTTTCCTACGTATCCTGCAACACATCACAGCACCGAGCTATAGCTAGATGAGACCGGCTGTTACAAAACATTGAACTGAACGGATACTCACCTATTACTGCGCTGCTCCATTCTGCTTGCTGTTCCAAAAGGTTCACGTCATGGAGACGCGTGAAAGTCAGAGATCCTGCCACTCTTGAGCTATTCCACATAGACTTCTGGGGCAACTTAAAGTCTCTGTCCAATCCATTGGACACGACGATGGTGCGATCAGAACCACGTGCCATGAACACTTGCCCCCCAACAATCCTCCCACCCGCCACCTGCTGTTGCAAGGCCCAAGAGGTTGCTAACTCGCATACACTCTCTGGGCGAGCATGTGTGGCCATCTCATGCCGATGTGTGTAATATTTATGGAACAGTGTAAGAACAGGATGCGGTAGGAATGCAACGCGAAAGACCAACAAACGATCAAAGACAATCGGTCATTACATGAGGAAGACGCGAGCTAAGAGAGAGGGAGGAAGGACTGAGCTGAGCTGGAAAGAGGCAAACTGCCAGAACTCGAGGACGAGTGCAAACCTCGGAGAAGAGCATGTCGTCTTTGCGCAAGGTTGTGAGGCCTGCTTTCAGAGCCCTGGCTGACCCTTGGTCGTTCCAATATAGTTCGGCGCCACATCCGCAACAAGTTGAGAAAGGCGCGACAGCCATAGGTGTTTGGAAGGAAAGAAGTGAATCCTGAAAATTGATCAGTCAATTGCAGTGATGAGGGGAAAGGGGATAGGGTGAATGACCCTAATGGGCACAAATCAGCAAATAGAGATCGGTCGCTTCTCTCCAAAGCTACAAGACGTGACGCCAATGGAAGATACATGAGAAATTATATATCATGATGCTTGCCAAACGGATTGAGTACTAACACCTTACTGTAAAACCCGTTGATACGCAGCTAGGGGTCATGACATGAGCCAGTTAATGGACAGTTGACACGGACACGGAATGTGCTTTACTTGACACTGTTTGTTGAACCCAAGAGGTGTCAAAAGATAACGATCTCACGGGCGCGCAATCCCCTAGCGCCTACCATCCCACTTGGTCGACTGAGCGCGCACAATCTTTTCATTTGATGGACTACGTCCGGCGCGCAGTCCTCGTATAGTTTGAAAGTAGGTGTTGAAAATTTCAAAGGTAAGAGTACTTGGTTAGTTTGTTCTCACCTCGAGGAATGGTCACAGAAGGTAGCGTGAGTCATAAACATTATCTGCAGCTTGCGAATGATTGCATTGACATAGGGTGGTGAACTAGTAACAGTTGACTCGGTCGTCGATTTCCGGTAGCCTGCTAGTTACCCCTACGCCTGCACCTCCCGATAAAGGATGGCATCGGAGTGATTTCATGAAGGACAAACTGATGACCTTCGGTCCAATAATACATCATAACACGCTTGACTCCGGTCATTCAAATCGTTCTCCGAGTCCAGCTGAAATTACAAGGCTTGGATAAATTATCAATCGGCCAAATGCAGTCAACAAAAATATACAGGTAAACACGCATGCAGCTCACGATAGCGAAGTAGCAATAAAAAGCTCTACTATTCATCATATTGAGTGAGCTGTAGGTCTGTGAGTACTTGATCCAGCACACATTTGGATACCAACAACTTACATCCAACGTCAGCGTGCGGGAGCTATTTACATCTTGATCACGGTAGATTCCAACAAGGGAATTACCACGTTCATACAAGGAACCCTTCAAGCTGATGACGATGAACTGGAAGGAGTCGGACGCCTGGCTCCGGATATAGTTGGCGATCTTGGCAACATTGGTATTGTCCAGAGCAGCGTCTACTTCATCAAGGACAAAGAACGGCGCAGGTTGATAACTTGAGTTATAGTGAGAACGAAGGTTTTCGGGAAAGAAGACGAAAAAGACTAAACCTGTGTATAGCGAAAAGGAGAGCCAGAGCGGCCACGGTCTTCTCCCCGCCCGAGAGTTGTTCCATGTCGCGGAATCGCTTCATTGGCGGCATGGCATGATATTTGATACCGGCATTATAAGGTTCCTGTGATCAACACGTGTAAAATTGTCTTGAACTGACTGGCCAAGAGACTCGCCTCACTGTCCTCTAAACTAAGATATGCAACGCCTCCCATCGGCGATGCCTTCCCCTTAGTGAGGTCTTTATATACCTGATCGATACAATCTGAAATGTGGTTGTACGCCATGTTGAATAACTCGCATCTGGTTGCTGGGATGAGGATGGCGCTCAAAGTAAAATGCGATACTATTCACGTACCTTTTTCGCTTGACATCGTTGAACTGATCGCGCGCGTTTTTCGAGTCTTTCCGTGCTTTATCAGCTTCTTTCTCTGTGTCTGCAAGCTTAGCCTCAACATCGTCTAGCCTATCTAACAATCATCATCAAGTCATTTCAGAATAGGAGTCGACATACTTTTCGATAGCCTTCAGGTTGGGTGCCATTCTCTCGATCTCTCCATTGAGTTTTGCAATTTGTGCATCGAACTCGGCGGTAGTCTCAGGAGAATTATCCTATGATCAAGGTCAAGCGTGATTCTTTTCCGTCAAAGCTCACATACCGCACGCTCCTCCTCGGTCAAAGAGTCAAAGTCGGCTTCTATCCCGTAATCTTGGACTTGTCGTGGTTGTTGGGTACCATCATCGTCATCAACGTCCATCGCTACCTCCTCTCGAAGGTTCTAAGCGGGAATTGCCATTAATGCGTGAATGACCTTTCGAATGAATAGCTTCACCTCTTCCATTGGGACGTTCTTCAAATTACCTTCTAATAGAGGCAGTTTGATGTCCTCGAGCCTGCATTTCCTGTAGGTCGCTGATCGTTCTAGTGCTAGTTTCTCAATCTCGTCGTTCTGAGAATGTATCAATGAATTATAAGCGGCCAAGCGCATCTGAGCGAACAATCAGCGTACCTTCAGGCCAATCTCCTTGAGAGCCTGGTCAAGTATCTTGGCAGCTTTCGCGTGCGTCTTTTTGGCTTGGTCAACATGCTTGGTCTTCTCTTCGAGCACGTCATTAAGGCCTTGCAGCGTTTCTCGAAGCTGTGCAATGCCCTCCTGCGCTTCCGTAATCTCAACTTGAATGGTCCGCTTCTTTTCTTCTAGCTCCTCTAATTTCCGTTGCTCATCTTCAGCCGCGTTCCGCAGCGTCGCCAGACGCGATTGTGTCAGCTTCAACTGCTCCTCTTCAAACTGAGACCTGAGCACATAAGTCAGTCCCGTCCGTCAGCCTCGAAACTGCAAAAAGAAAAAGAAAACTCACTGGTGCGTTAGCCTCGCAACTTGCTGATCAAATCGAAGTCGCGCCTGGCTCTCCTCTTCGGCGACTTTCAGCTGACGCTCCTCATACTCTCGAACATTCTCGACGCCGATGTCGGAGCAAAACGAGGCAAATACGCCATCTTCGGCTGAGTCAATGACAGATTGGAGTTCTGCGATTTGCGAGGAGAGTTTTGAGTGTGAAGTTTGAGCCTGTAATTACGGTCAGTTGTATTTGGATCTGCTACACAGTTGCGCGAACCTTTTTGAGCTCGGGAGAGAGCTTCTTGAGTTCCCGCTCGATGTGCTTTAGTTCCTCTTTGATGCCGTTGTACCGGGATCTGCAGGCGCTCTAGATACCGTCGATGGAACAATGAGACTGAAGTGAAGCCACCGACGACTATTCCAAGAACGTACCAGATCGTCTCTTACAACAGTTATAGCACTCTCTAGCCGTGTGATTTCAGCGATGACGTTTTCGTCTGCCTTGCCCCTCGGTTTCGAGCGATTCAGTTCCTGAAGTTGCGCCACGAGATTGTCACGAAGACGGGTAAGGCCTATAGAAAAGTGAGCGCGGGGCACCATGGCAGGTGAACTGCTTACCTTGCACGTCCTTCTCTTCCCACTTCTTTCCTCCCCCATGCGTACTGCGCCCACCAGTAATAAGCCCGCTCTTATGGATGACAGTGCCCTCCAATGTAACAGCTGCCAAAATCTCAGTATTGCATCCCAACTCCTACAAATGAGTATCAACCCACCTTTCACCTCCTGCCCCCGCTCCCAACACACATACCTCGCCACGTCCATCGTGTCACATACAAGTGCATTCCCGCACGCATGGAGCATTGCACGCTCTACGGCAGGCTCATACTGGATCACGTCCACCGCGAGACGCGCGCCTCTAGCGAATGAGCGGAACTTATCGTTAATTGGCTTAGTGCTGATCGTGTCGAGGGGAAGGAAAGTCGCTTGACCGGCGCGCTGGGTGCGCATATACTACGATATTTCAAAATTAGTTTCGATGAACGGCGACATAGGGCAAACAAGACAAGCGCACGTCGATGCATTCGATGGCAATTTTTTCTTCGTCCACGACGACAGCATCAATATTGCGCCCAAGGATGACGGATACGGCTGTTTCGTACTTGCGTTGTGTGGGCTTGCAGAGGTCGACCACACGCCCGCGGACGCCTGTGATATGTGAGTGGTGACTTTCTCGGATAAGGCAGGTGGTATTTACCTGGGAAGATGCGCTGCAGACTGGCGAGCGTCTCCTTGAGCTTCGCCTCGCGTTCTGATTCGTTCCTGTCGACGCCTGCTTGGAGCAAGCGCTGATAGACATCCGCGAGCTTTTCGTTCGTCTCAGTCTCAAGACGACTGTGGGATAACAATGAAATGACGACAAGTGGTTGGAGAAGAAAGAAATACCTGATCCTCGTCCGCTCACTCTGCTGGTTTTCGTACTCTTGCTTTGAGCGCGCATGGTCTCCCTGGAGGGCAGCGAGCTTTTCCTCGAGCTTTGAGAATACAATAAGTAACTAGGATATGCTGAACTCAAAAACACGTACCTCGGACTTGCTGGCTTTCTGAGTTTGCTCGTCGCCGCGCAGTCTTTCCTGGTTCCGTTCCAACTCTTCATGCTTGGC
This sequence comes from Suillus lakei, assembly GCA_016628065.1. Taxonomy (NCBI): domain Eukaryota; kingdom Fungi; phylum Basidiomycota; class Agaricomycetes; order Boletales; family Suillaceae; genus Suillus; species Suillus lakei. The sequence continues at coordinate 21,123 of JABBWA010000546.1, forward strand.
CCTCACTTGAGTAAGTGTCCGGGACGCTGTCTTTTCGTCTCGGCTGAGCGTCTCTAGGGCTTGGCGCTCAGAAACGGCAAGGACGCTGGCGGACGCTTTTCTGTTCGTGGCGTTAACACTGTGAAACATACGCTAACGGGTGACTCACAGTGAGCGATATTCGGCTAGACTGGTCTCGCTGAGGGAAGTGTTATGTTGAGATGCACGTCTGTGGGCCTCTGCGTATAAAAAGTATGAAACAAAGAAAGACAATGCATCTACAGATGGCTTACCTGCAGCCTCATCTGCAGCCTGTCTAGCATTGGCAAGGTCCCGCCTGAGCGAGTGGAGCTTAGCTTGTTGGCGCTCGGCATCATTGCCAACCTGCTCCTGCATCTTCTGGGAATTTTGCAGCTTTCTGGACGAGTGCTTGATCTGGGCGTCCACCTCCACTAGCTCAGGTTCCTGCTACCCGTTAAAGTTGGTTAGGTAGTGAATAGCAAAATCAGCCTACCTTGGCTTCCAACGCCTTTTCAGCCTTCTTGACTTTCTTCTCCTCTCGTACGACTGCTGTGCGGGCCCTTGCTTGCTCGGCACGCACATCCTCAAGAGCCTTCTCGTGTTCTCCATGCTCTGCACGTAGGCCAGCAAGGGCCTTCGACTTTGTTTGAATGTCGCGGGCATTCGCTTCGAGTGCCTCTTCAATATGGAAAAGCTTATAAAGAATGCGTTTCAAGATAAGGTCATCCTGAGAACGTATAAGTATTGTATTGAAACAAATGGTAAAGCAGGCGCACTTTTTGATCACACAAGCTCTCAAATCGCTCTGCCTCGCCCTTTTGTTCCTTATACTGTTTTATTTCACCTGCGATCCCTCTCCTCTTCGTGAAGTTGAAGGTTGCGTTCTCTGTTGCGCGTTCTTGGGCTTCCTTCGCTTTCTCATATTCCTGGGCGAGCTCAAGAGAACCTGAAATTTGCTCTATGAGGCGGGAAAGCTCTCTTGGAGACTGAGACGCGACAGCCTCGACATCACCCTGGAAAACGAGGAAGTTCTTGGCTTTGACGAGGATATTGTGGGACGTCAGGGCGGCATTGTACGCGGAATAGGTGACAACCTTGTTGTTGAGACGGTATTCGGACGCTCCAGTGGTCGAAATTCTGCGTGGCAGATAACACAGTGAGAAGTCCCGGATAAACGAGACCAGGTAGCACACACGTTCGTTGGAATAACCACTCCTTTCTCTTTTCATCTTGAAACACTGCAAGCACCCATGCCTTCTTCGCAGTCCCTTCACCATCACCCTCGCCATCGCTATTATCATCGTCCTCCTGATCTTGTGTAGCCTCAGAGCCATCCAAGGGCCTTTGGCAAGCCGGCGCCCGCGGTAGACAAGATCTTTCAGCTGGCTGCTGCGCAACTGCGCGCTCTTTACACCAAGCACAAAAGATTGCATCCATGAGATTTGATTTTCCAGCACCATTGGGGCCGATTACGGAGGTGAAGTTCTTGAAGGGTCCAATGACTTGGTGGCCCCTGGAAAGGAATGAGTAGACCAGGTAATTAGATCTATGGATTAGTCTTTGACAAGGAATTATATGAGCGCACCGATACGACTTGAAATCGCTCACTTCTATGCGGATGAGAGGCATCTTGACCAAGCCAACTTAATATTGGTCTTGGGAGTTGCTTATTATCAGTCTAAGTGGCACTGGTAAGACTTCAACGCGACACTGTCACAAACACGCCTGTCACGTGACACTAAGATCGCGATTTCGCCATCGCGTGCACGTTCAAAAACCATTCAAGTTCACTGTGTTACGTAGCACGCTATCAGCGTCGCCGTACAGACCGAATACATGCAGCGGATATTCCGCAGGGCCTCTCCTTGTAGTGAGTGGGACGACGAAATTCCAAATAAGTAAAACCCAACGAAATTCGAACATTCCATACGGGAAACCCGCCCTTGAAGTTAGGGCGGGCGTTCCACACTGCAGTGTCCCCCATGCGACACGTCACTGCCGGTTGACTCGTATACACTCTCCTGGAAAGAAATCATAGTCATGGCAGTTCCTTCATCTGATGTAGCTACCAGTTCACATAACGTTGTGGCATGAGTAATGTTGGACGCTATGGATGAGATCTTGGACGTGGTCCAAACACAAACTGCTGCACGAGCGAGACAATTTGATACGCGCCCCGATAGACCTGAACATCAATGGAATTTCAGTTCTAAGCATGATGAGAAGCGGTCAGGTGCAGATGACAGCCACAGATCGGCTTACTGCAATATTGGGAGAAACCAAAATTGAAGCAGGCAACAGCAGCATATATCTAATGTGTGCGGAACTTCAACGGAAAACTAACACTGCATTCAAATTAACAAACTCACGCTACATGCTAAAGCACATCAACACTGTGAAACAGTCCGCAATGGTGGATCGTGTCGATTGTTGTCGCAGTTCACAGAAGTATATTACAGCAATCCAGATTCCATACTGCAAGACTCAGGGCGAAGACGAGCTCCCATGCAGTGAGGTTTATCCAAACCTCTTACACGAGAAATTGGTTGATTCCCCAATCAATGCACACATGGGTCCGGAGAGGACGAGCTCTTCGTCTGATGAGCCTGATATATCTTTCATTTAGAATCAAATCTTACCCGCAGAAAGATCGCGCGCTCCTATTCTGGCCATCATTCCACTTGCGATCATGACACCCGAGAAGATTACCACGAGAAGGATGAATAGCTTTCTGGATTCCTGATACATGGCATGTAAACCGGTGATCATGCGTGCATGATGAAATTTCAGTCGCGTCAATGACACTGCGATCGAGTAGCTCACCACCCAACATGGCATTTACGATCACAACCGTCAAATTTATCAAGAAGTCAAGGATGGTGTCTGAACAACACAAGTAGTGATGAGCCACAGAGGACTAGATGCTTCAAATGAACTCACAGCTATTTCGTCGTTCTTTTTGACCGACAACCTGGCTGAGTCTCACTCGCCCCTCAATATGTAAACCAGAAGAACCTTACAAACATACACAGACTATAGTATTCCAATGTAGCGCACCTGGATTTTGAGGTCAGCGTAACGCGCGAAACATTGTAACATAAGTCATGTGTACTGAGATACACGATAGTCATGACTCCTGCTGTTCCCCTGCTATGTAATTCTACTCACCCAGACCAATTCAAACTATAAAACCATTTTTAGAGGGATAGTTGGTCCGGTAATGGCATCAACGCACCTCTTTTCCGAATGTCAGTGCTGGTGATGACTATCATGATATCAACGATTCCCTCAATAAGTGCTGTTTGGCTCACCCCAGTCAGCAATAGTGGCAGCAACAGTCAAGATCGAGTGAGACATCACCAATATCATACTTCTCTCTACGAACCTGTAACATAACTGACAACATGGACAAAATCGATTAGCGGCCACCGACTTGGGTCATTTGAGACCTGGATCATGGTCAATGGATTGGTGTCAGTAAATGGCAAGCTTGATAAACGTACAAAGATAACGTTCGTGCTGCTAAGTAGGCATACCACCGCCCAACTACCACCCAGCAGTTTTATCGCCGAAATACAACGTGGGGCGGGAACAATGAAACTTCCGTTGGCAAACACTGAAAATTAGTGAAGGATCGCTGAAATTCATAGGGCGCAATACTTCAGTGACTTCAGTATCAATAATTTTCACGCTCACCCTATCTTTCAGTTGACTAAACCTAAGGTATGTATGCCCTCTGAGCTTAAGATTCGACTTGGTTAAATCATTGATGATACCCTGTAGCGAAACTGCGCACTGCGCATCCAATCATAAGCCATCGATACCAACTTTATGTTTTGGTGCCCACAAGGTGACCGAATGGAGATGACTAGTGAAATGAAGGCAACATTAGGCGACTGCGGAAGAGGGTAAATTGCAAAATGTGGTGCTCCGGCTTTCCGTACCGCAGGGCTTTCCGGTTCCAAAGATCAGCTGCGCCGCAGGGTAATTAATTACAGCAATGCATCATCCTGACACAGCCTGACACCCGCAAACCAGCAGGAAGTAGACGATGTGTGCACCAAATGAACACACATTCCTTCCTGACCCTTCAGAGTGTATCACCGTAGAGGATGTGTCGACTCCTGTCGAGCGTGAAGGGATGGGGAACGAAGGATGACTCCTCATCAGGGATACCTTCCGTAGGATGCTGCAGCAAGCGGTATTCACGGCGTCCAACTTCAGCTCCGGCCACCGCTCCTGAAAGTGCCGCTACAGCTGCCTCCAGACGGCGTTGAACCCCTATATCTGGTCTGGACGTCCAATATTCTGGCTAATAACTTGCATACGAGGGGAAGACCCACGTGGTATGTAAAGGGATGAGACTACAATATTTGTGATGGTTGAAAGAGACCCAATTGATTTACCAATTCTTATTCATCGACAAGCCTTCCTCGAGTTTTCAGGGAGTTCAAAGCCGAATTCTTGTTGATGCGAGTTCCAGTTTCGATTTCGAGATCGAAGTCGTGATCAGATTCGGGTAAATGTTTCAGATCAAGATTCCGGGTATCGTTCGCGAGACAATAAGGTAACTTGGACGAGAGTCTCGGGATTTGTTGCTGGCCAAGAGTAGCCTGTCAACGTCAAACTCAATACGCGTTGGAAAAAATAAGGCGCACGAGGGTAACGGTTCTCATTTGGATTAGCGGTTTCATGTTGGCCGTCTTCGTCAAAGTTGCGAGTTTAAAACGGCCGGCAGGAACGGCGGACCAGTCACACTAGGCATTTGCGAACTTAGAGATGCGGTGCAGGGCGCAGGTGCCCTCTAGACTAGACAGAGCTTCTGACATAGAGTGATTACCCCAATGGACATAATTGGATCGTCAACTCCGGATCCTCCAAACTCCCGGTCAA
>JABBWA010000547.1:0-25960 GCA_016628065.1 Suillus lakei
CGCAGCGTCATAGGTTCCATGTGGTCTGTCGACGACAAACTCGCAGGCCAGATTGTGTCTGCTTTTTACGATAACATGGTTGATGAGTCAGGAAGATTGGACTGCAAACGCGCTGCGGTAGCGTTGCACAAAGCTGTGAAGTCGTTGCGCAAGAAAATTCCATTGGAACAGCAGATTGTATTTGTTCATATAGGTGCATAGTTTCTTACAGCCTCGATTGGCCATGTTATTTTTACATCTTCTATAGTCCTCGTTGCTTTGTTTCTTCATTTCTGTCTCACTGCTCAGCTATCACTTATCTCCGCACGTTACTGTTGTTGCATGGATGATGCCTATAGTACTGCCGTAGTATGTTGTAGGTCACTCAAATGTAATATAAACACACTATATCCAAACGAGTCTTAGAATCCCTGCGGCCGAGGGGCCTCACCTGACAAGGCTTCGCAAATTGTTCTCGAGTCCCAAGTAAATTTACGAACTTGAAGAGCTGCCTAAATTAGCAAGATGACATAAGCCTCCGTGCCAAAGCCACGAGCCGCGGGCACCTTCTGCCACAGTCTGCCATCGACGCCACCCAAATTCCCCCGCCGCGCACGACGTCAGCCACAGGTTTAGCCACAGCGAAATCAAGTGCATATTGACGAGCGCAATCCAGCCCCAATAATTCTGAACAAAAAAATCAGGATCATCTTAAGTCTGAACGCCTGATCTAGTGCAGCGCGCACCATCCAAGATGGTCCGACAAGCAAAACAGACAGTGCGTAATGCTCGCGGATTGAATTATGTTTATCAGCCACCTGAATTCATTGTGGCTGAACTATAGCCGGAAGAGAAAAAAGAGACTCAGAAGAGAAGACAACTCAGAAGAAAAAGGTGACAGAGACTGGGGTATGGCCATGCAAAATCGATGGTTGCAACAAGCAGTTTGCTTCGGGAAGCCGATCTCAAACGACACCAGCGAACTACCAAATTACACTCCGTGCCAGGATTGTGAGTGCTTAATCAAGCACATGATACGGGGCGTGGTTCTGACGTGGCCCTACCCCTGTAGTGCATGTCCGCAATGCGATGCTACGTTTACACGAGTACGTTATTCTTTGATCACCTTCGTTCATATGATGCAATTAATACATGACTCTTGCAGACTGATGCACTACGGAGGCATCAGAAGTCGAGGCATGGCCATATATTGAGTGTCGGCTAATTTATCTGATGAAATTTACATACAGACACAACGGTGTAATCATCGAACCAACGGAGGTCGAGAAGAAGAAAGGTAGCACCGAGCCCCGGGCGTCAGGGTCGCAATCTCACAGCCGAAGTCCATCACCGTCATCGACAGGCGCAGAGAATCTAACTGACGGTGCCCCACCCCCTCTCGGTGCCCTTGGCGGTCCCCAAGGACCACACAGTTATTATCGTCAACACACTATGCCCGCAGGTGGTAGGTCCATTTGTTCACGCCCTATTTCACCCTCTCAATTGTGACAGCATACATGCCACCTCCGCTTGGAGTAATCGTTGAAGGTCAATATCCCCCCGCTGTTGGACTCCCAACATCATCGGCTCGATTACACCAGGCAACGTGGCCCCCAGGTGCCTGGATTCCCGATGGATCACAACCGCCGCCCATGCCACATATGGGCTACCCGCATCCTGCCTACTATTCATACTACCGCGGAATACCTCATCCGCCACCACCCTCTGAACTCATGGCACATCTGCAAAACGGTGTCCAGCCCCATTCTCCCTCACCTTGTGACGACTCATCGAGCACCAGTAGTCCTACCAGGATGAGTATGCACAGTGGCGGCGACCCCTCTGCGTCGGGAGCAGGAAACTTCCAGGGGAATGAAGCAAGATCTCCTGTCATCGACCCTTCACTAGATCTCTCACCAGTGTCACCAACTGCAAACCACAAGGTATCTTTCAAGGTCGCTCAAACCGCCGCAGAAGTCGCCCTGTCATCAACAGAAAGAGAGCCGTCGCGTGCACCGGATGGCATACACTCACCCAGCCATGTCGACCCTCGATCGGTATCACACCATTCTAGCTCGGCTTCTACTGGAGGTAGCATCGATGAACGAAACGAATTGTCAAGAGAACTCACGTCCAGCCACGATATAGAAACACCTGAATTATTTTATCCTACCCAATCGTCACCTCATACTCACACTTTCGAGCGTCCACCTGAAATGGAACACATGCTCACCGAAGACGGAGAGCCTATGCTGAATCCAGGTTCGTTCCATTCCTTCGTGTTTCGAAAGTCAACACTTATGTATCCGCAAAGCCGAGCTGTTGACTCAGGTGGGTAATGCGATGATTGCTGCAGAACCTAATGTGTATGATCTGATGCTGGACCTACTGAACCAGGAATCCCTCGCATCCCCTCCTCCATCGCTATGACAGTCATACTTTAGATTATTGATGATATTCCTCGCTGTTCTTCACATGCATTACCTTACTGTACTCACTCATACATAGCTTGCCTTCCGTGCATAACATTGGAGCTTTTTGTAACACTTTAGCCTTAATCATATTCATCGAAATCATAGATTCGAAACATCAGTTGCTACATGCTTGTGGAAAGCGAGTGATGAAGAACATCGGTATGTGTAGGGATACAACAAATTTCGCTGTTGAAAGCGTGATATATGTACGGAATTCAAGATGTGTATATGATAAGAGACATGTCTAAAGAACGGAGACCTTGGGCCACGGGAATTGGGGACCAACCTGATGAATTCATGATCAGCTTATGCTCTGGTATTAAAACGTTTTGACTTACAAGCTGGACACACATGGCACCCATCTTGTGTCCAACCTCGACACACTCATCCAAGCTCTTACCAGCGACGTACGCGCCGAGGAAACCACCCGCGAACGCATCACCAGCACCGTTGGTATCAACGATCAGCTTGTCATCGATGGCGCTGACCTTGAAGACCTTGGGGCTATCAGGTTCGGCGGATGATACCAAGACAGTGGACTCGGCGCCGTGCGTGAAGATCACGACACGCGGGCGAGATTTGTTCGATTTCGGGGAAATCGCAACAGCCTTGGCAATCGCTGCAAGGTCCTTGGTGTCTGACAGACCATTTGCGGCTGCGTATGCCTCAGCCTCGGTCTCGTTGCCGATGATGATGTCGCAGTAGGGGAGGATGGACTGCAGCTGTGTGCCGAAGAACTGCGGGATGAAAGGCGCTGAGAAGTTCAGTGCGAACACCTTGGAAGCGTCGGATGCCTTTTTGCTGAGCGCGAGCACGATGGGCGTGCCGTGCGTCAGGAAGAAACCTTCCACGTAGAAGACTTTTGCGGCGTCCACCAAAGGAGCCACGGTGGGGGAAGAGAGATGTGATTGCTCGAACATCTCAGCTGCCTGGAGGGACGTGACCAGGGAGCTAACATATTACTGATTGAGTTCGATACTACGACATCCACGATGTTGACCTTACCGATGGTGCCCGGTGAGGACGACGGCGCATGCACCTGTCTTTTGGCCTGGCTTGACGAGGTAGACCTCCCGCAAACCTTCACGCTTGTTTGCCGCCCGCAGTTGTTCTGCCAGGTTATCATCTCCCACGCAGCCAGTGTAAACCACAGAATTGGGGGGAAGGACATACTGTGGGAGTGTCAGTATCTGAAACCTGAGGCCTGATTACAGAGCATGAAAGACTTACTGCAGCTCCCCGGGCAGCGTTTTGAGAAGCACCACCAGCAACGTATGTGACCTTGTAGTTCTTCACGATCTCATCGTAGCTGTAGGCGTCGACGATAAGTGATTTATGTAGAGAACGGTTATCAGATACTTACATTGACATGTGCTTCTCTTCAGCAAGGATGGCATCGTTGGCCTTCAGATCGTACTTCTTGAGCAGCTCCTCACCGTTAGTGACCTGCACGTCGAGGAGGGGGTTACCCATGCAAAAGAGTTGGTACGTCTGAGAAGCCATGGTGGTATGAGATCAATGGGTGATGTGAACTTTAGTGAGAACAAGAAGCCAAAAGATCGATATCTACTATCATTCCGGGTAATATGCAACTAGCATGTAATATGCAAAATGTTCAAAACACCTCAACGCGCTGCTCGACTCACTTCAAAAAAATTCAGGCATATGTAGACTACTTATATATGATGTACTGTCCAAGTAGAATGAAAATTTCTTGAGTGTTGCAGCTGCGAGAGATGAAATAGTGGTAATTTGTAACCATGCAAGAACATAAATCATCCAGATCCCATAGATCCTACAGATATATTCACAGAGTTATACCTGGAGCATAACAATCACCTCGTCAGGATTCCAGAACACAATTTCGATAAAGGCCATCCTGTTGTTTTAAGATGCTATCGAGGAAGAATTGACGACATGTATAAAAACGTGACAGCGAATAGGGGAGACTCCGAGAGAGTGTAAGGAATTCAATCTCCTCTACGGCACAGGCCGCACAGCCAACAGATCGAGAGCTGCGGAGAGTCAAAGTTGACGGTGCCGGTGCTGTACCGAGGTGTGACACGACGTGACCATATTGTGCAGATTAGCAGTCAGACCCTGAATTTTCTCGGCTTTCATCCGACACCACACCACAACGTCCTAAAAATGAGCAAAAATTAGATCTACATAGAGGTAGTACGAATCTACAACACTCTAAATTTGTGGAAGATAATATGAAGTGGTTGAGGAGCTACAAAAGATTTGCTGAAAATGTTGCAGATTACCCGGAATGATAGTAAGACGCTCGTGTGATGATACATATAATTTTCCATGCCAACGTCAATTGCTGTATACCAAGCACAAGATTTCATTGACGATTGCCAATGGCTCTGGGCATACAGATCGCTATCTATAGGATCTATGACTCGTGATCGATTGATCGATGGTCGCCAACAATACTTTCTGTGCAATCGTCTTTCGAATGTAAAACCTTTACGAAACTGCACGCAGAGTAAAACATTTACATTACTCAAGCTGGACTAACAGTGTGCGGAAATCAAACATAGGCAGGAGGGTAGCGTGATATTGGAACACGGGAAGAGGAGGAATGGGTAGCGCTGAACATAAGCTATGTATAATTGTCAGTAATCGTAATATCCCGGCAATAACGACAAGCATGACGTAGATGGAGCAATACAGGTAACACAACAGGTGTCGCACATCGTCTGGAGAGTGAAAAACTACGGAAAAATAAGCCCTGGAATTTCGAAGAAGCTAAGAGTAATGTTTTATGCGCGCGGCGATGTAAGGACTGAGTGGGGACAACCTGCCCGCTCAAACGATCAGCGGCCCGCGCATTCCATCACCTCGACGTGCCGCAAAAATTCCACGTATGAGCACAACAAGGATTGCGAAAGTTACAAGAAGCCTAACAAGAACATGAATAAGGAAACAATATATATGTTTGAATGTCACGTACCAAATAACCCAAGCAAAGCCTTCTAACGCGTTGAGTTGACCGCAATATACAAACACGCTCTGGGTACTAGGATGATAGGAGGTAAGCGATGAGAGAGCGACTAACAGGAAGATGCACCAACTTGCAATTCAGCCCTCCACCAAGAGCTGCGGTTATACTTGCAGCGCCCGCGGTCCAGAAGACCCATGTGAGGAACAGGCTATGACAAGTTTGTCAGCAGGTTCGACTGTCCATGTCAAAGGAAGTTTACTTACAAGAAGACGTGAGAAGCCACACTACTCAAAACACTGTTTGGAAGAGAAAAGAAGAAAAACATGTAGGCACTAGAGAATACGATCGTCCATATTGACGTGAACAGTAGAAAACGAGTGCGGTCTCGTTCTGCTAGACTGAAGTAGTTGTTGTAGGTATTAAAACGTGACGTGAGCCAGGCTGAGATTGCGAGCTACCACAGGGGTTTATTATTTGACCATTAAAACAAAATGGGCACATACCTCGATGATACTGAAGAAGATAATCAACGAGAAGACAACTGAAATCCAGCAAGTCAGTCGAATTGAACAAAGCAGAGAACTGAGACTCACTAGGGTGTCCCCTTCGCATGTGGGTAGTAAAAACCATTGTGCAAGGTGAATATAGGACTTGTTCGGCTGATGTTCGTGATGGTTCGTGATAGATGAAAGTAAGTAGAAAGAAACGAGTTTTGATGGAGACCAGTGGAGAACTGCGCGAAAGTTGAACAGAAGCACCGTGGCTGTGCAGCTGCGTTACCACATTCAGTTCTGACGTCATTTCCATGTATACTGCTACTTATTGTACTATGTTCGGCACAAAGGCAGACTTTTGATATCCAAATGTCCATATGTGATGAGCAGTAATATACAAATGAGACTATGCTGCGTGTAATATGTATTGAAAATAAGGTCCTTAGAAACGGACACTGATGGACATCCCTTCGTCTGGCACGCAAACACGGTCACCAGGCATGAGCTTGTTGCAGTCCACTTTGGGGTTGACAATGAGGAGTTTGTCTAGGGAGGAATTGTGGCTGTTGGCGATATCCCAACAAGTGTCTCCAGGTTGCACGATGTAGGAGAGGGTCGTTGAAGGGCATGGAACAGGAGCGATGCGCGTGGGCAACAGGACGAGACGCCAGACCAATAATAAGACGACAGCGATGATGAGAAAGAATGGGAAAAGTGTACGGTAAGCTCCTCCCCGGGGATTGTACCGTGTACCGTGCTACAGCCGGATTGAGATAGGGCGCAGGTTGTGACTAGGGGGACTTACCTCATCCAGGGCCAGGATGCGATAACCGTCAGTACCGGTAGGAGCAGCTTCCAGGTCACTATCTTCATCTACTTCTTGAGGGATGGAAGAAGGTATTTCAGACACTGAATGCGGGTGTGAGCTGTGAGCGGTAACAAAACAGCACCCAAAGCGTGATACCTAGCGTGAGCTCTCCGAATTCAGAGCCCTCTGGCCCTTTGTACATCAATCCCTCACGGTCACGGAAATAATACCGCCCACTGTCGGCGTCGTAACCAACTCGCTTCATCCCTTCTGGAAGCCTGTAATCATCCTGAGGAACTTTGGGTCAGTGTCCAAAGCAAGGTCAAAAGTAGGGTAATACTTCGTCGTACTGCGTCCAGCGCCCCATAATGTTCGTCGCGCACAAAAGGCCAACCAGTGGATAAGTGCTGTTTTCACTAAACAAAAAATTCCTTCAGGATGAGGAAGGAAATGGAGACTGAAGATGTGTTGACGCCTACACAAGCAATATAATACCGCGGAGAAAGCCGAATAGCCGTCACTGCCACTGTCAGCACGGCGTGGCTCGCCCGCTAGGGTTTGTGGAATCCAACTCAAGTCAAACCGCAACATCATGCAAAAGTTGGCCAAGATTATATTTCCAATGTCCTCAGAACTTATATTCAAAGTCGCTTTGCGCGGCGAGACACTTCACCTCGTTGGAACAAGGGGACAGCCTTCACGAAAGAGGAGCGTAAAGATTTCGGTTTAACGGGTAGACTTCCCTCTCGCGTCAATACCATCGAGGAACAGTGCGGGAGAGCCTACGATCAGTTGCGCTCCCGTGAATCTCCCATCCAAAAGAACTCGTTCTTGCAGAGCCTCAAAGAGCAAAACTGGGTTCTTTACTATTTCCTGCTATCCAGACACCTCAAGGAGTTGACTTCTGTTATATATACGCCTACAGAAGTGAGTTGTTGCATTGTCTCGGATACTCAAGTGATTGACTATATTGCAGGCAGAAGCGATCGCAAACTACTCCCACCTTTTTCGTCGCAGCGAGGGCTTATTTCTCACATTCCCGGATCAAGACTCCATGGAGGAAGATTTCCTAGAGCAAACCCGCGGCAAAGACATTGAGCTGATGGTCTGCACAGATGCTCTATTAAATTTTTCGGTTTTCTGGGTAGTCGAAATGTAACACTAAGTCTTCCCAATGCATCGCCACAATGAATAGTACATTGGAACCAATGCTAGCAATTAATACCCGGCATGATTAGCTGACGTTGGTAGATGTTGACCATCTCCTGCGAGAACGTCAGGGGCTGCTTCTGTCCGGAGAGAGGCGGACCCAAGCACAATTTCATTGGAAGAGGTGAAGAACGATTTAGAAGAGGATGATAAAGAAACGGGGCAACCAGATGGAGCGGCAGATGATTGTGCTTGGTGACAGCATCCTCGAGTTTGGTGGCCCTTGATAGCCGAAATCTCTTTATGCTACGTATACATTCCGATGGGGCATAATATGACTGTAGGATAATCAATCAAGTCTAAGTGAGGTGTAGCTTTATTCTACTACGCTGGAAGAAATGTCGACATCTTCAATATCGTCCCATCAATTCCCTCTTGGTCACTTTCACGCAGACTAAAGAGCACGCGGGATGCCAACACACTGTGGAGGACAAGTTGTGGACTGTCATGGCGCATCAGTTATTTCATCAGACTATCCCAAACGAACTGCCACGCACACATTCATAATTTCGTCATACGATATCTTTCCCAAATCAGCAAAAATTAAAATCGTCAAATGAGCAGATACTGCATGCAACTTACCGGCACCATATATATACTCACCATATTGACCACAGAAAAAACTGGAAGAAGCGCTTCAGCACGAGACATGTCAAACTGAACGAAAGGTCATCTCACAAATTATGGCAGTCATATATCGTACTCCGTCCTGGAAGATGACCCTCACTAGACGGCTGTTGTAATCTCTGTAGTCTTGATATCTCTTGAACACCATCAAAGACATCAGCACTGGTGATTGGATTGAAAAATGAAGCTAAGATGGAACGGAAATAGGATATCCTTACACAGTTCGTAGGCCACGAGAAAGCCGTATTGAATGGCACTGTTGCGACTCGTTTCAAAAGTGCAGTTGCTTGTGGGTGGAGCTTTAGAAACCAAGGTTTTCGTTTACAACAATGAAAGAAGAATAAGAAGGAAGGTGACCTACCTGAAGGGTCCACAGGCGCAGCCGTTAGATTGTTGACAACCTGTGTAATACTAACAGCGCACGCTATGGAAATCTACGTTGCGAATCGACAAACGATGAGTATGAACATGCATGACCAGATCAACGTACTGCTGCCAAGACCAGTAATATTGCCAAGAGCTTTTTGTTTTGTTTCCAGAACGCATATGTACGAATGATTAAAAGACCTTTAAAAAGAGATAAATTTCAGGCCCAGACGACACCACAGACATGGAGCGAACCTTCGGCAGCTACGATACTGATGATGTGAATTGCTGCAGTGAAAATCAGTAACACGCTGGCTGCTCAGGATATTGACCACCATTTGAAGCCAAGTCGAAGTGCGAGCACTATATTCGACGTCCATCAGTTCATACAACAACCATATAAGCAATACACTAACATCTTGGTTCGCTCGTGTAGCAATGGCAGCTAGTCACTGGTCAATGTCACGTACCAGGAGATACAGGCAGCTGCTCACCGTATGAAGTCATACCAACAGCTGCAAATGCCATGTAGCGCGACATTACGAAAAGTATACGAGTGACGTTCCAGCGCCTGTTCCATGTCCATCGAACCTTGCAACATTGTCAAGGGATATTCGAACTCGATGAAAAAATACTCACCTCAGGTTCGAGAGTTAAAAAGTAGTCAAAAATCTATGGAGCATAAGAGAGGATATCCTCCACGATAACTGTAGACCTACCAAAACTCCTAGGCCAGCCACTGCGCATATTCAAGATGAAAATGGCCGAAACCTCTGTATGAAGCCCACGTACCATTGCAATACTAGAGCAGTTGTAGTCAGTAAATTTCATCTGGAGAGCATATTCGGGAATTCTTACCTTCGTCGTCTGAATCCCTGTATTGGCTATGGGTGCAACCATTGCGCGCTCGTGATAGATAAGACTTCAGAACTCGCTCTTATACACTTACGTGATTTGAATGTGAATCCGTTTCGTAACTTTGCATTCGCCGTGTGAGACTAAAATAGACTGCACAGTAGAAATCAGTTGATGATCAGACGCAGTGGCCGTCGGTGGAGCCCTATGATAAGGGTGAATTTGAATGAATCGAGCATATGTGTCAGAGAGCCTCAGAAAGCCGGCATCGGGCACCACTCCAAGAACAGCTGTCGCTAGCCTACCTGCAGCAGAACACACAAGTACGTACTTGAGAGTCACACTACACCTGTCGCACTGGGTCGAGCAGTTCATGCAAGCGGCTGTGTGTGTATCGATATCATTCCGAAGGATCAACTTGTCGCACTGCCCGGCCTTGATGTGAGCGGACAATCAGTGACATCAGTGAACCGGTGAACAAAATGAAATCTCTTAGTTAGCTATATAAGGTCAACAATCGCTACAATCGCCGTAAATTTTGCAGGCGGGTTTACTTTGACATGTTTGACCTTATGAAGGAAAGAAGAATATTCAAGCCGACTAGTCAAGTTGTCGTATCCTCGACGTACCGTTCTATATGTGAACTGAGTTATGAACGAAAGATGTCATGGGAGCCAATGAAGTGAACTGCAGATCCGTAATTGTCGAGACAAGCGTCGGGGGTTGCCGGTTGCCACTCGCATCATGTGATAGTTTATCTGTACTATCATTCCGGGTAATATGCAACTAGCATGTAATATGCAAAATGTTCAAAACACCTCAACGCGCTGCTCGACTCACTTCAAAAAAATTCAGGCATATGTAGACTACTTATATATGATGTACTGTCCAAGTAGAATGAAAATTTCTTGAGTGTTGCAGCTGCGAGAGATGAAATAGTGGTAATTTGTAACCATGCAAGAACATAAATCATCCAGATCCCATAGATCCTACAGATATATTCACAGAGTTATACCTGGAGCATAACAATCACCTCGTCAGGATTCCAGAACACAATTTCGATAAAGGCCATCCTGTTGTTTTAAGATGCTATCGAGGAAGAATTGACGACATGTATAAAAACGTGACAGCGAATAGGGGAGACTCCGAGAGAGTGTAAGGAATTCAATCTCCTCTACGGCACAGGCCGCACAGCCAACAGATCGAGAGCTGCGGAGAGTCAAAGTTGACGGTGCCGGTGCTGTACCGAGGTGTGACACGACGTGACCATATTGTGCAGATTAGCAGTCAGACCCTGAATTTTCTCGGCTTTCATCCGACACCACACCACAACGTCCTAAAAATGAGCAAAAATTAGATCTACATAGAGGTAGTACGAATCTACAACACTCTAAATTTGTGGAAGATAATATGAAGTGGTTGAGGAGCTACAAAAGATTTGCTGAAAATGTTGCAGATTACCCGGAATGATAGTAAGGTAGGGCTCATGCAAAACCGACCAACATCACGTGACAAAGTATACAAAGCGTGACAAAACTATAGAAACGACAAAGACTTGAGAGATTCACGACAAAGAGAAAATGGACTCCTGTGAATGATTGGGAAGGCTTCATGGCACAGTTCACAGCGGTTAAAATTGTGATAAAGTAGATGTAGTGGAAGTTTTTGATGTTATACATGTTTGTAGCATACTTTAGGCAAGTCACTAGTACACCGCCGTTGGTTTCCATTTTAGTGCTTTTGTCACCGAAGTCACTGCATAGTCACATTAGGTCACACTAGGTCACGGTTGGTCGGTTTTGTATGAGCCCTACCTTAGTGTCTAAGTTAGTGCGGCCCGGGGATGGCCCTCCTGATGCCAAAAACTTTTGTGAGTACTAATACATCGTTAATGCTAGATAGTACCTGAGAGAAAAGACCAGCACGACGTTAGAAAGAAGAGGAGTCCAACAGACTTCGACTAAGTACCGATGAGCAAGCGTGCGTACACAACGAGTCTCGTTATGAAACGCAGAACTTGCATCCTAGATTGTTGTCACGATTAGCGCAGGAATGGCATGTGCGGAGTATTCGGCTCGCAGGTCATATTTGGGGAGAGTACAAGCGATGTGTCCATGCACTCGATGCCAGGCCTTCATCGACATCCTCTGATGCGAGTTCCTCACTCATTAGTTACTCCTACCTACTGCCAGACAGTTTGCGATTTTTGATTCAGTAGGCTATGTATTACTTGAGCCATCGAGGCACCCTGAGCTTACATGAGCGTAGATGGCCAAATATACTATTCACATTAATCACGTTCATGACATTCATCCACTTCTTCCGAAGTGATTCTTGTGGTACCACCAATATGTCAGCTGAATCATTCGCTGAGACGAAATGCTTCAAGATGCCATACGGAATAAAAATCAAGAGTCTGATTGCGAATAGTCTGAACGTTACACGTCAGGATATACTGCTTTCCGCGGCCTTTGAAATGAGGTTCAACTTAAACAGTGCAAACTGGTTTGCAATTTGCAAATGGGCTGAGCGCCGTGGGAAGGAAAGAAACGATTATCGAGGTCACTGCTTTAATTTCCTGGTAGCAGGATTCAGCATTCCTTTCGCGGCTGCCAAATTTCAATTGTACGCGGTTACTCAACACCATCAAGAAAACCACACTCTGACGCATGTTAACAGGAACAAGTCTGGTGCAACATAGACGTGTATAGGGTATTCGACACAACGCAAATTCTGCATCTTATCATTACCTACATCTGGAATCTGAGTTCAAAGCAAACACCATGAGCAGTTGCTAGATAACTTCCATGTCGTCATTAGGATCCTCTGTGATGTTCTGCCCCTCTTCAAGATCAGCCAACATTTTTCCAGCCTATTCTTGTAGACTTTCTGTCCCGTTTGTGTTCGGTTTCTGCAGCTGCAGTTGTGTGCCATAAAGCTGGGGTCTCCCTCCAGTGCATCGAGAGCGGCAGTTGACGCCATGCGCCCTGCTACATATCCAGTCGACTCTTGTAGCGCTTGCTAGGATGATGTCGTGAACAGTAACTAGAGGAAGGCTCATCAGCAGGTTCCACTTGGACATAGTATCAATCCTACCGTCACAGCGAGTTCCATGAGTTCCACCTAGTTCCTCTTTCTCGATAGAGAAATGTTGGCAACCCTGCGCCTGCATGATCTCGAAAAGGATTTTAGTGGGGTGATGTGAAAGTGTCTCGACTGTGATATGCTGGTCGTAAAAAGGCTCGATAATTTCTTTTTACATGAATTCCACGCCGTCAGATATGCATCCAGGGCCAGGATGCGATAACCGTCAGTACCGGTAGGAGCAGCTTCCAGGTCACTGTGTTCATCTACCTCTTGAGGGATGGAAGAATGTATTTCAGACACTGAATGCGGGTGTAAGCTGTGAGCGGTTACAGAACAGCACCCAAAGCTTGATACCTAGCGTGAGCTGTCCAAATCTAGAGCCCTTTGGCCCTTTGTACATTAATCCTTCACGGTCACGGAAATAATACCGCCCACTGTCGGCGTCGTAACCAACTCGCTTCACGTCTTCTGGAAGCCTGTAATCATCCTAACAAAACATTGGGTCAGTGTGTCCAGGGCAGGGTCAAAAGTAGGGTAGTACCTCGTCGTACTGCGTCCAGCGCCCCATAATGTTCGTTGCGCACAAAAGGCCAACCAGTGGATAAGCACTGGTTTCACTAAACAAAGAACCCCTTCAGGATGTCGATGAGGATTGAAATGGAGACTGAAGATGTATTGACGCCTGCACAAGCAATATAATGCTGCGGAGAAAGCCAGATAGTACCCGTCACTGCCAGTACTGTCAGCACAGCGTGGCTCGCCCGTTAGGGGTTGTGGAGTCCAACTCGAGTCAAACCGCAACATTATGCAAAAGTTGGCCAAGACGATATTTCCAATGTCCTCAGAACTCAGATTCAAAGTCGCCTTACGTGGTGAGACACTGCTCACTTCACCTCGTTGGAACAAGGGGACAGCCTTCACGAAAGAGGAGCGTAAAGATTTCGGTTTAACGGGTAGACTTCCCTCTCGCGTCAATACCGTCGAGGAACAGTGCGAGAGAGCCTATGATCAGTTGCGCTCCCGTGAATCTCCCATTCAAAAGAACTCGTTCTTGCAGAGCCTCAAAGAGCAGAACTGGGTTCTGTACTATTCCCTGCTATCCAGACACCTCAAGGAGTTGACTTCTATTATATACACGCCTACAGAAGTGAGTTATTGCATTGTCTCGGATACTCAAGTGATTGACTATATTGCAGGCAGAAGCGATCGCAAACTACTCTCATCTTTTTCGTCGCAGCGAGGGCCTATTTCTCACATTTCCGGATCAAGACTCCATGGAGGAAGATTTCCTAGAGCAAACCCGCAGCAAAGACATTGAGCTGATAGTCTGCACAGATGCAGAGGCTATCCTCGGCATTGGCGATCAAGGCGTTGGAGTAGGCGTGTTTCTGTTACTCGGCCTTGCAACTCTCACCAACGCATGACGTCATAGGGAATCGGGGTGGGTATCTACTGATATTCAACGAAAGGGCGTTGTTGAACAGTTGTTCCAGATATCATCTGCCAAATCTGCGATATACACGTGCGTTCGCCCTGTCCTCGATTTATTCTCACTTCATGTGGTGACAGGTTATTGGCTGGGATTAACCCGGCGAAAGCGCTCGGTGTGACCCTTGATGTCGGCACTGATAATGAAGCGCTCTTGAACGATCATCTTTATGTTGTGCGTGACTTCCAAATCTCTGTTGCCGTTCGCTCATCAGACAATTCAGGGGTGGCCTTCGAAAAGGGTCCGGGGTGTTGAGTACGATAAATTCATTGACAAGTAGGTTTGACATGCCACTCGGTTGGTTCCGCCTTACAGAATTGCCATGCCTTCATAGGTTTGTGCAGTTGATCCGCAAATATCATCCACACTGCCTGCTGCACTTCGAAGACTTTGGAGTTACCAACGCTCAGCGACTCCTTGAGCTGTACCGGAATGAGCATTCTGTTTTCAATGATGATATGTATGGCTATGCATCATCCGTATTCCAATTAATGCTAACGCACCGTAGCCAAGGAACTGGCGCGGTTACACTGGCCACTTTGATGGCCGCTGTCGGGGTGACAAAGTCGAAGCTGGCAGATCAACGCTACGTCATTTTCGGAGCAGGTTCTGCGGGCCTTGGTATTGCGAAACAAGTCCGGGACGCAATCGTGCTCGCGGACGGCGTGTCTCGTGAGGAAGCCAACAAGAAGTTTTACCTCGTCGATCGCTTTGGTCTCATCAAGCGGTCTCTTGGCCCTGAGAAGATACGCCCTGCACTGCAAGAGTTTGTACAGCATGATGAAGAATGGAGCGATGTTCCGACTAATGACGCGGGAGAAGTTGAACTTTTGGAGGTTGTCAGAAAAGCCCGACCTACAGTTTTAATAGGATGTTCGACGAAAGGTGGCGCTTTCACCGAGCGTGTCGTGAGGACCATGAAGGAAGGCTGCGAGAGACCTATCATTTTCCCTCTCAGCAATCCCAGCAACCTGGTGGAAGTTGATCCGAAGGATGCGAATGACTGGACAGAAGGGATGGCTCTACTGGCCACGGGCAGTCCATTCCCACCGGCTAAAATGCCGAACGGCAAAGACTATGTGTAAGCCTGTCATATCGTGAATATCATGCACATGCTGACTTGCAACTTGCAGCATCGCGGAATGCAACAGTGAGTTCGTACAATATAACCCGTTTGTGCATACTGACCGCTGTTCCTTTCAGATGCTCTCATCTACCCTGGACTTGGATTTGGTTCCATGCTGTCGCAATCCAGGAGAATGACCGACGGGATGATCATCGCAGGCGCACAACGTCTTGCTGCTCTCTCTCCTGCGCTCAAAGACCCAGACAGCGGACTATTACCTAACTTCCAAGACGCTCCAGCAGCAAATCTTGAGGTAGCGATAGCAGTAGCAGAACAGGCATTCGATGAAGGCATCCAGGGAGTCAGCTGGGGCAGAGAAGAGGTGAGAATCAAGGCGGAAGACAAGCAGTGGAAGCCGGTGTATGGCAGGTATGAGTACGACGAGCACGGCGCGAAGTAGTCATGGTCCGTTTCGCAACTTCGAGAAGCAAGATGTCTAATTGAAATTCGGCTGCAAAGACGGAGACTCGGAGTCGCCCAGAGCCTTCGATCTTAGATACTTGCGTGGCCCATCGCGGTGTCGTTATGCACTGTGTTCATAAAGCCAGCAGGTAAAATGCTATCTTGAATAAGCTTCGGGGTTCGCCACCAGGACCTGTTACGGTTTCGCGTCTGTCACGAGTGACTGGACGCGTCTTGGTCTAAGATCAAGCTCGAGATTTTTTCCCAACCAAAATGTCCTTTTCTAATCTTTTTGGGTCCTTCGCTGTCGATATGGACAGCAACGAGAAAAAATTAGAGGAGCACGTCACGAAGAAGTTCAAAATTACCGCCAATAATGGATGGGAGCACGTATTCGCAAGAGGTGGAATCAAATCGCGCTTTGCAAAAATTACCACCGCAGAGGCGACAGAATACCTCAAGAACTATCGTCCCCGAGCACAGAAACAGACTCTTGAAATACTTATATCGTTACCTTTGGGCATCCTATTCGAGGTAATGCAGGGTCCCTTCGTCATATGATCATTCGAGATAATCATGATCGCGTTCAGATCTTTGGAAGGCTGTTTCCACTCGACTTACTTCATCTCGCACGCACCACAAAGGCTCTACGCGCTGTACTTATGCACCGCTCATCTACCACTGTGTGGATGGCTGCGCGCTCCAATGTAAAGGGAATGCCTGCTTGTGCTGATGACATGTCAGAGCCTGCGCATGCGAGCCTCGCGTTCGATATGCATTGTCACGTAAGTGTTCTAATCATAACACTCGGATGCATTCGACCCTCCCTACTCAGAACTGTCTCAAACCAAGTGTACGCAATGTCGACTGGAACCTCCGAGTCAGGTACTGCCAAAAATGTTTTAAAGAGCGGTACACTGGATCTCGTTTGATAATGATAGACTTGCTAACTGGCGCTTCAGCACAGAGATTGTCGATGATAAGTTTAAAAAAGCGTATGGACTGAAAACGCACCACTGCCTGTCATTGAGCATGACGCAGAATCGTTAGTTTTTATCCGGTCTATTTACTGGCGCATGTCCTTATTTGATTTCACCTTCAAGGCAATGACGCCCGCTGTCTGATTTCAGACAGGGAAGCATTGCTTAACGAGTTGATAAAGCTCGGGCCAGAAGAAAGAGCTGTCCTCCGAGGAAAGAAGAGAGATGAAGCGCTCATTCGAAAAGAGGCATGCTTCCCATTTTCCAAAGTCTCATTCTTGTTTGTTGACCGTTTACAGCATGCAGTTCTGTGCACAAAATGGACGGATGGTGAACAACAGAACCGATGGAAAGAGCTCGACCATCTGAGAAGCTTGCGCCATGACGCGTAAGTTTCATGTTCAGTTTCGGGCGCTCCCTGCTCAAAACAATCACAGTATCATGGAGAAGTTGATCGAACTTGGGTGGGAGGAAGATGTCAACAAGCTTCCAGATCTGCATACTGCGCGAATCTACAAGTTGACCCATTTTGAAGATCATCCACTTGTCAAGCAGCCAAACCCTTTGACCGATCGCAGTAAGGCTTTTCATCTGCTTTGGATCGCTCGTGTTCCTTTAACGCTGATTCTAAACAGTCTGGCAAAATATTCAACCTAAAATGGTTGAATTCATCGGTCAAATGCGTGAATTCCGCATTCAACAAGAAAGAAAACAGCAGATCAGAGACCGGCAGAGCCTTGTTGCTACGATATACAGCGACTGGCAACGGGAGAAAGGGTTTCACAAGTGTATCATGCCTACTGCCGCTGACCTTTTCGGGATGCGACAAGTTCGCGATATCCTGGAGTTGCCTGCTCATGTGACCATCACCTCGGAAGACTTTAAGCCCGTTTGCGAGGAGCTTCCTAAAATGGTCGATACTTGGAAGCGCTGCACTAGCTATGATTTGCGGTCAGACTTGCTATGGCGGCTTGAGATCCACCCCCCGTACTGGCAGGACCGACTCTCAGTTCGATGCGAGAAACTTGCTGTTGCTGTCTTTACGTGCACGGGGTGGCTTTGTGAAGACATTCCCGAGCCTAATGACTCGCCTCGGTACATGTACTTCCCAGAGTATCTTCACCATAGGTGCAATCGGATCCGGCGACGAAAGTGGGATGAACTCGACCCTGCTAACACGTTCGCAATAGGACAAGGGTACCCGGGAAGTACTGTGCAACGAGAGTGGTCCATGGACAATGTCGAATTCGATAAGAAAGCCTCCCGAACCGTGAAGAACATCCTCGATGCATGCGACTTAGACTGGGAAAAAGCAACAGTGTCGGAACTCGATGATCTGGATCCTAGGCTGGTCTGCCTAAAGTGCAGCTACGGCAACCGCTGTGATGGAGAAAGACCTATGATAGTCCGTTCATGGCGAGAATCTGTAAGTTGACCTGTTGGGCTGAAGTAGGACTGCTTTGACGAGATGTCACAGGTTAAACATTGTGCTAAGAAGCATTGGAATGACTCGACTGTGAAGTGGCAGAAAATTTCAGACGAGGAGACTAGAAGCCTTCGCCAAGATCAGGAGGGAGCCGCCGCGAGCACCACGACACCTTTGCGCAAAATTTGGCGGTGCACTCATTGCCATAACAAGCCTAAAGAACCAGAGAAAATGACTGTGCAAGGAATGACGGATCATTTGGAGGATCAGTGAGTAGGATCGCCGTGTATGCGCGTATCTCTCGACTGATATCGACTCTGCAAAGCCATTCGATAGATCCAATCGACCAAGTTGTCGGAAAAGACTTCGTTGAAGCTTTGGATGTGCCTCCTAAAGTTATTCCTTCTGTGAAGCTGAAGCCAAAAGCCGTGGACCCTCCGCCTTTGAAATATCCCGCGACACACTCGAAAAGAAGAAGCTCGGAAAGAATCTCGTGGAATATGTTTCAATGAAGTCGCTATGGCGAACCCGAGTATACAGATGTTGCTGCCGGATTTACGGGCTTGGGTACCCATCCATATGATAATCATACAAATTTGTAGCCTGTATTGCTCGAACCCCAACGAAAGCTTGGATAATTTGCACCAGTTGACTTACAAGCAATGGTCGGAGTGTGGTCACGATTAGATTCAATGTTCAAACGTTCACTAGCCGCATCTGTGTTACGAAATGATTACTAAGCACTCACTGTAAGTCCGTGTTTGATGAAGCTCGCAGTGACTTATCAAGTCATGGCCACATCACAGGCAGCCCCAGTTGACCCGCATTCCATGCAAGATGCCACACCAACACTAGAAGAAAATGGGACGCCTCAACCAGAGGGAGAAGAATTTATTTCTGAGACACTTTATATCCAAAACCTCAACGAGAAGGTGAAGATCGACGGTGAGCATCGAAACATACCAAAGCTTGGCCATGACTGATTTCGCTTTTTTCCATAGTGCTCAAGGCTTCACTGAGAGGCTTGTTCAAGTCATATGGGGAGGTGCTGGATGTTGTGGCGCATAGTAACCTGAGAATGAGGGGTCAAGCATTCGTCTCATTCCCATCTCCAGAGATCGCGCAGAAAGCTATGAAGGAAGTCCGTGGCTTCCCTCTCTACTCCAAACCTATGGTTCGTCTTTCTTAACTCTGACCTTATTTTCCCTCACATGATTGTCTCAGCAAATTACGTTTGCGCGGACGCGATCCGATGCTGTTGTCAAACGATTGGATGCTACCAACCTTGAACAGCACACATCCAAGAGAGCTGAGCAAAAAAGTAGGTCTTTCTTGACAAGGGTTGTTACGAAGAGCTAAGAAGAGTTTATTTGCGCAGGGCGTACGCGATATTCGAACCCTTTGAAGCAGAAATTCAAGGCTAAGCGGATGGCCGCAGAAAGTTTGTGTTACAGCTTCATATTCGCCAGTTGCCCGCTGAATGATACTCCTCGCAGTGGACGGAGCTGCTGCAGTTCCTGCAGCCAGGCGTCCCAATGTCCAGATGCCAGACGAATACTTGCCTCCCAACAAGATCCTTTTCCTTCAAAATCTACCCGAAAGTGTTACCAAGGACCAGCTTATGGCCCTGTTTTCTCAGTATGTAAATCTGCTCCGCGCTGGGAGGCATTTCCTGACTTCCTCAGGTACCCAAACCTCCACGAGGTTCGGCTTATTCCAACAAAAAAAGACATCGCGTTCGTGGAATACATGGACGAAGGCAGCGCTGGGGTTGCCAAAGATGCTCTTCACAACTACAAACTTGATGGGGAGA
Organism: Suillus lakei; assembly: GCA_016628065.1. Lineage (NCBI taxonomy): Eukaryota > Fungi > Basidiomycota > Agaricomycetes > Boletales > Suillaceae > Suillus > Suillus lakei. The sequence continues at coordinate 20,089 of JABBWA010000547.1, forward strand.
ACAAGATTAAGGTTTGTGGATACGTTTTCTTCAAGAACTACTCTCACTTCGTTCCAGATTACATTTGCCCGGAAGTGAACTCGCTTCTTGTATCGTCGTGCTTTGGGATACTGTATCATATTTTAATTGACATTACTTGAGTCAGAGCTCCAGAGTGGTCCATTATCGCCATGACTGCCTCAAGCTTACTTCGCCAAATGATTTCAAGACCAAGATTTCAAAAATCAGCGAAAGACTGAGTGTGATTTAAAATTGTACTCCGGTCCGCGCACTTGCCGCGCATATCATGATATGCAATCGAGTCCCGAAATGCACTCAGACTACCTATCGATGTTCGGCCAGGAACTTGAAGGAACACCGTAGCAAGGCCTAGAAGACGTTCGCGATGCACTCGTGGAGCAGTGGAAGCTCCCTGATCTTGATGAACCAATACAAACTTTACGGCACCTTCTAAACTTGATCACCCAAGATTGTATACCTTGGGCTGGCGGCTGTTGGTAGGGGTTCGGCTTCGCGATTGGACAAAGTTCACTTGAAACACCCTAGTTCATCGATATTCCTTGTTCTTAAAATTCCTTCAAGTTTTTTCCAGCTTGAATCACGAACCAAAGATGGACCTGAAGACTGTGGTGAGTGCGTTCGCGCAGCATGCGTCAAGATGGTCATGGCCCTCTAGGTGTATGAATCGTCAGACGACGAGGAATATTCATACGGCTGGGACGATTTCAAGATGCAAGTAGAAGCTTTAGGTACGTGTTGGCAACTCACGTTGAAAAATTCTATTGACCGATTCAACTCTGCAGATCACTCCAAGTCTCCAACTCGACCATTGGCAAAAGTACTCCGAGAAAAACTTTCCATTTCGCAGGAGATAACGCCTCGAGCGCCTAGGGTGGATATGCGTTTACGAAGACGAGTGTCGTGTGATGAGGAGATGCGTGAGATCGACGAAGGTACAGTGCCGAGTTTTGCTCAAATGAATATGCTATTCACGCCTTCACAGTAACTCGAGGATGTATGTTGTATCTCCATAATCCGCACTTTCATTGATTAGTATCATACAAACCAGTGATAGAGTCGGACAGTGATTCCGGGTCGGCACCGTCGACTGAAAAATCTTCGCAGTTCTCGAGTCGCACGACCTCGATGTCGTCCGTTGAATCCACGAGCCTGAAGCGTGCACCAGAGTGGTCGCTGCCTCCCCCACCAGCTGTTAAACGCAAAGTCGCACCTACCGCACCAGTTGTAAGTCTCAAGAATCTCCTCCATCCAACGTGCTCTCATAGTGCTGCAGGTAAATCTGCCGCAAGTTAGAAACAATCGAAAACACAATTCCCCTGAGTTTGGTGTCGAGCTAGATATCGTGCACATCGCCCATTGCGAGAAGGCTCAGATGGTCCTCGACCGACATGAACTCGCATGGGGCACTATTTTCGAACTGGCACGAGGCGTCACTCGTGGCATGTGGACGTTCCAAGACATGACGGAGGATCGCCTACAAATGCTCAAAGGTTCAAATGGCCAATCTGCCTGGAAAGTCGCTGTCGTGATGAGAGACAAAGTGCCGTCTGCGGTGGGGGCGCCATCAGAACTTTGGTATTGATTTCATTCGCCTCACAAATCGCGAGCTAAACTTGATTGAAAGGCTCGAATACGACCGGGAGCAACTTGCGATTGTCGAAAACAAAGGTCGCGGTTTGGGAACTATGGGGCAGTGGGAGGGAAAAGACAATTGGTATGGAGGGAAGATCCAACAAGTTGCCCGTGTCGTGAAAGCTGGAACGTCGTTTAAATTCGAGCTTGAGAAACCGGAGATTCGGAGATCTCATCGATTCGCTCGGTTCTTGGGGTCTCGGCGCATCCTCCAAGTCCGCGTGCCAGACAACCTTACCTATGATAAAGTCGGCTCAGCACTTCGGGAATTCCTGACATCAAGTAAATTTGTGTTATGTGGCCGCGTCTTCGTACCCTTCCATGCGAAGGAAGGGAGCTTGTACCTTTTTGAAACGAACGAGAATATAGATCGGCAGACAAAGCTTGGCGACGGCGACAGTCACAGACTGACACTCTACCAGTTTGTGGAATGGCATAATCCTCTGAAGTTGAATTCGAAGCAGGTGACTATGTTTTCGTCCACGCTATGCAGCTCTGACGCTCTCCCCGAGTAGCCCATCAGCAAGTGGTCTACACGATGGGCGCTTGGCCTATCAACGTCGGTGCCCACAATTGAATTTCTCCCAGAAAACATATCCTTCATTGATGATCAAAGTAGCATTTCCTCTGGCTCCTAAATTATGATACACTGACTACTGTATTGTAGACGCTGTGAACTGGGGCGAGGGAAAGCCCCCAGCTGAAAAAATCATGACTGATGGGTGTGGTTACATCAGCGGTGCGGCTTTGACGGCCATCATGCGAGTGATGAAGTATTCGAGTCGACCAACCGCTGTACAAGGGCGCATTGCTGGTGCCAAGGGAATGTGGGTTCTGCACCCGGATCCCGCGCATCAAGTCGCCGACGGACCACTGACAATTTGGATCCGCGACTCACAAAATAAAATCAATCTTGGCTCCCTACACGAGGTTGACAGCGCGCACAGAATCTTTGATCTCCTTGCGCCGTCTCGTGTAACGGGGCCAAGCCGTCTATCGAGCCAGACCCTTGTCAACTTGGCGCATGGCCATGTTCCCTTGCTTGTTCTGAAGGAGCTCATGGCGGATGGGCTTCACGAGGAAGTCCGCCAGCTGACGGAATGGACTGGGCCCGACTCCATGCTTATGGTCTGGCGAGCTGTGGAGCAAGCCGGCCGTGTTGTAACGTCGAGGCTACGGCGGCGCATTGCTGGCCAGGCACGAGCACTTGGTCTTGGCCAACTCCGACCCAACGAGGAGCTCACTGATGATCTCGATGACCGTGACGATGTCGCAGTGAACCCACCGCTGGGTGCCTCGGTTAATCGGGGTCGCAATCCTCACAGCGGTGAACCGCTGACTCTACACGAGTCTGTTCTCGAACTACTGCAGGCCGGCTTTCACCCTCTTAAGCTTGACCGACTTTTTTTCAAACTTGAGTACGTGGTAACGCTAGTTCTCGACGAGTACATCGAGAAATTCCACATTCCGGTCAAGGAATCCCTGGAGGCATATATCATACCGGGTAAGTAGCTTCTTCCGTGATCATTCTTTCTTAGCTCATCTTCATCTGGCGGCAGATCCTTATGGGGTCCTTGAGGAAGGGCAGATCCATTTTCGCTCGTCAGAACTCATCACCGACCCCGAAAGCGGAACTCAGATGGATACCGTGACCGGATCTGTTTTGGTGAGCACTTCAGTTCATCGCAATGAACTGTCCTAAGGCGTTAATGAACAGGTATGGAGGAATCCCACGAGACTGCCCTCAGATGTCCAGAAGGTGAGAAAATTAATACATTGTCGGATAGCCTTATCAAACATGGATCAGGTCACCGCTGTCAGCCACCCAAAGTTGGCTAATTACTTTGATGTTATCGTGTTTCCTGTGAAAGGGGAGCGCTCATTGGCGAGCTACTTGGGTGGAGGAGGTAAGCATTTGTTTCCGTCTTTTCCGGGCATCGCCTGACGCATTCATTCTGTAGATTATGACGGAGGTGAGTTTACGTCTTACATTTTTATCATTTAGTAATTGCTTTCAAAGACACGGTCACGTTGGTGTGGTCTAAACGCCTTGTCGAAAACTTTAATACCGCTCCGCTGTGTGCGGCGCCTGCAGGTTTGAGCGATGACTTCGAGCGAGAGGTTGAACATGTTAAGGATTTTTGACCGACGAGTATCCAAGCTCTCTGCAAAGGAGGCTCAAACCGCGTTCCAGAAGGTCCTTCTTCTTGGACTTGCGGAGACAAAAATTGGATTATATTCGAAGTTCCATGACCTCGCCGTGTATGAGCGCGGCTATGCAAGTGCTGCCGCCATTCGACTAGCATATATGTGAGTATTCTCGGTCTATTGCTACGGTGCTCGCCTTATGTTATGTGGTGCAGGTTCACTACCTGCCTCGACGCGAGCAAGACGGGGCTGCGAGTCAAAGCCCATGTCTTCGAGGGAGACCGCAAATATTGTGGGGACCGCAAGCCATATTACATGGTCGCTCTCGGACAGAGCGCCGAGGGCAAATCGGTATCGAGCGCAAGGGCCCAACTCCCGTACATTCTCGATGCCCTTGTTGACGAGGGCCGTCGCCTCCGCGACGACTTCCTCAAACAGTATTCCGTCCTCAGGAGTTCTTCCACCAATACTACGGACCCCGACCTCACCTCACCCTACCTTTCTGCGTCTCGCAGGGCAACGCAAGCTTCGCGCGCCGGTTTGCAGATTCTGCAAGACCACTTAAGCGTTGTAAAATGCCATGTCCAGAAAGCATATGAGGACTGGCAAGCCGCCGTTGCTCTCCAGAAGAAGGTTTCAGAAGGGAGGGGATCTTTGGATCCCAAGACACAAGCAATCCAAAAATCAGTGCAACACTTTGCGCGGCGTTCCAGAGGTACTATTTTTTTCGGATGAGGAACTCAAGACCATAATGGCATCATTGCATACAACCTTAGTGGTGCATTCGGCTTCTCCGTTGCCTTTTGCGGAGCTCTGCGCCATCAAGGCACGAGTTCAAGTGCTGTGCTTTTTGCAGATACATTCGCAGAAGTGATGTGTATTCCTAACAATATCTTGCGAGCCCTTTCACAAACACAGGATGACACAGATGATTGAATTTCCACATTTTGTCGGTCATGATACTCAGTCATATAGCACATACTTACCATATCTTGATTCTACCAGTCATTTCTGCTTCAATCTTGTACTTTCTTAGCCACTATCTCTGTACTACGTAACGACAATCGACATGTCCGAATTCTCCCAGAAGCAGGCCCTCAAAACGTAACGAAGGGCATTTGCCGCGAAGCTGAAACATTCATGACTACATCCGTAGTTTCTGTCATCTGACTCAGACTTGACTGTTGTATTGCAGATCCGATGGACCATCGATCATCATCCATAACTCAAATCATAGACAAAGAGGGTAAGGGTAAGGGATTTTCATTGCCATCAACATATTTTACGCTAGAGTTGTCGCGCATCACAAACTACGATAGGGAGCCGCAGTGCATTTCCATTACTGGCAATATACTGATGAGCCGCTCGCAGACGATGATCTTCCTTGCTGACTACGACGGGCGTAAAAACATCCGATATCAGTGTCAAAGCCGTCGTTTCACCTAAGGTTTGACTTCGCTTGTGGGAGCAGATTGACATATGTGATGGGCGCAATTTGGGTGGCAGCTGCACTCGTCAGATATGTACACTCACTGCATGTTCGGAAAGTTTCCGGTTGAGCTCTTACGGAAGGCGCTGGCTATCTTTCTTCGTGCGTGCCAGCATCATTTATGAGCCAAATCGCGGGAGCACGATGCACAGAGCCATGATATCACTCACACCGACACGGGGCACTAGCATCTTCAACTAGAAAGCTTATGCTTTACAATATCTCGATGTTAAATCGTCTTGTCGACACAGTTTAGCTGGCACAGCCCCCGGGCCTTCCACTGCTAGTAATGTTCGGTCGTAGCGGGTAGAGAGGCTCAAGTTGTGGTAATGATTCTTCTCCTTGCGTGCGACGTTGACATAATCACTGGCAGGCGTTCAATGTGACGGCAAGCGATCGATGACGTGGAGTACACAAGGCCTAGAGTGCACAGCACGACTGGCTGAACAGAAGGAGGATCTGATGTTCCTCTATTTGGTCTGCCTACTAAGGGAGACTAAGGCTGCAGCGCTGAACATTGAACGACAGCTTCTCTGATATACCGATACTAGCTAGTGTCTACGAAGTGATAGTGGCGTATCA
>JABBWA010000548.1:0-25934 GCA_016628065.1 Suillus lakei
GTACCAAGTACCGAGTACCGAGTACCAAGTACCAAGACTCAAGACTCGGTACTCGAGACTTGAAATTTGAGACTGGAAACTCGATCCTCGTAAAAATGTGCATTTCAAGTTTCAAGTTTCGAGTTTCCAGTCTCAAATTTCGAGTCTCGAGTACTGAGTCTCGAGTCTCGGTACTTGGTACTTGGTACTCGGTAATCAAAATTTGAAATTTGAAATTTGAAACTCGAAACTCGTAAGAATGTTTCGAATTTTGAGAACAATGTGCAACATCTTACAGGTGTATTTTGTACACATTTCACCAAGTACCAAATCTCAGGTTTCGGGTTGTACACATTTCACCAAGTACCAAGTACCAAATCTCGGGTTTCGGGTGATTCAAGATGAGACTCGGAACTTGTAAAAATGCATATCATCTTACATTTGTATTGTCTTAATTTGAGACTCGAGACTCGGTACTCAGTGAATGTCAGACGGTGTATTCAGGATTTTGGGTTTTGGGTTTTGGTTGTTGATGGTAGGTATATGCACTCATATATTGGGTGTGTACTCCATGTCTTCGATTCTCTGGTGCCTACATCAGCAAACTGATTTGTTTGTTATCCAACCATCTAAGCCCAGTTATGTTTATGTGATAACAACTACCTTATAGTATACCAATACCGCAGCCCTTACGTCTATGGACCGTCTTCCTTGGTATCGCTGGATTCTGAGTCAACAGGGCGCTTGGCTGTGTTGACTTTGATCGACGTGGACAGGGTCTGAGTCTGAATGTCATTGATGACTCAGATCAAACTAGTGCAACAGCATTGCTCATATGTCCATTAGTATACCAATACCTTGGCTCATATGTCTATATGATATGTATCTGGGCCCACCCATCTATATAACATCCCCCTACGTCGGCCCACCCATCTACGTAAGTTGGCCCATCTGTCTATGTAATGTACCCCCATGTTGGCCCACCGGTCTATCTAATATACCCCACGTCAGCCCACTGGTCTATATAATAAATATTTCACCACACTCTCGGCCCACCGGTCTATCTAATATACCCATACATCGGCCCACCAGTCTATCTAATAAATTCTTCGCCTCACTCTCGGCCCACCAGTCTATCTAATATTACCCCACGTCAGCCCACTCGTCTATGTAAAATACCCTATGTCGGCCCACCTGTCTATGTAATATACCCCTACGTCAGCCCATCCGTCTACAAAATAATACTAATATGTCGGCCCACCCATCTATATAATAATATCTGCTATACATCTCTCTTCAGCCCAGCTGTCTATAATATATGTCCATCCTACTCTACATATTACCCAGATGGGCCCACCCATCTCCATCAGTAATAATATTTCTCCTGGCCCATCCGCCATCATCAAGGATATATATAACATCGGCATAGATGGGCCCACCCATCTCCATCGGAAATAATATTCCTCCCGGCCCACCCATCAACATCGAGGATATACATAACATCGGCCCATAGTCCACTGGCCCGTCTTATACGGGATATTATGTAGGTCGGGTGACCTGTATAATATGGAGTTTGTCACTGAAGGGGCTCCTTCGTAGCACTGCATTTCTCGCTCAGCATCTTTCTGGTCTTCGTCTAAATCTTGTTGCACTTGCTCTTCCAGCGTGAGTGTTGGAAGTGACTGGTCAAATGACGTGGAAGAACTTAGAGGTGGTCCAGTGAGAGTGGTGGTTAATGACGAGGTTGTCGAACGTCGAACACTGGTATTGATCTTCGTCAAGCGCCCAAATCCTGCCATTAACGACCGCGCAGCCACAGATGTAGAATCAGTGGAGTAAGGAAGCTGTGATGCTGATATGCATGGTGTAGGCACTGTATCCTGTTCCAAGCGCACTGCTGTGCGGTATGATGTCATCTGTAAACCAAACATTAGCCCTACTGAAAAACAACAATGAAATTTAACATGCTGCTTCTAATGCCCATTCCCATGCTCTTCTCACATCATTCTCACCCCAGTGGGCCTTCATCCATTCAAGTTTCAAGCTTGGGTTGATTACTATCTGAAGTTTAGTAAAATTTCGAACGTGAAAATAATCTTAAACTCACTCATTGCTAGTGCATAGATTCGTGTTTTCCTGCCTTGATGAATGTAGTTAGTGAGCTTGTCGAGGCCAATTCCAATATAATGGGCAAGTTCCCAAATGGTTCCCTTCAGTTCAGTCCATTTTGTTAGCAGGAGTTCATATGCAGGAAGGGCCATTGACAAGGTCGGAGTACGCTCGCTTGTGAGTAGCTCTTGAGCTGCATGAGGGACTTCGATAATTTGATGAATATTGTGGAGGACATCAATGTCTTTTGAGTCCATGGAAAGGTGGGCAATGTTGGCATTTTGGATTTCTTGCAGGAACGACTGGATAGCCTATTGAAAGAAGTAAATGTCAAATGAAGAGTTACTAGTAGAGGTAAAAAAAACACATTACTGGATGCAACGTGAGAACATGATCAATCATTTTGAATGTTGATGACCAGCGATGTCACGCACCAAACGTGTTTGGTAGCGAGAACATGGTTTTTATTTATTTATATCTTCATTTCCCATATTATTCCTTACTCACCTTTTCATTTGTTTCCCTTCCCTTCCCTTCCTTGAATTTTTCGATTTTTCAGCGATTTTCAACAGGATTACGGCATCCCGCATTTTTACAGCATCCCACCTTCAAGATGGTTGATTCACATTTCCCCCATTCACACACTTCCAACACTCTCCCATCTTCACCCACTACTCTCCCAGACAACCTCAGCATCAGCCAGACCATGCCACATGCACCAATACGTTGAAAATCGCATCTTTATTCATCCTGTCCTCATCTCCCTACCATTTCCAATCCTCTTCAGCGGCTTATATTCATCAAACCATTCAAACCATTATCCACTCGCACCTCACCTCCATGATCACTGTGGACACCATGCCATTCCATCCTCATGCTCACCAGAGATTGCAAACCACCAATTCACCATGCAGAAGACCAATCCCTTTATCATGTTGGGGAAGCATCTTACAGACTGTGTATATCCCATGATCCCTGCATGTCGACATTCTGCACCAACAACCACATGACATCTCTGCAGCAGAGCATTCGGATAATCACACCATCATGGCATCATAGCATCATCACTCCATTCCATTCTCCACTGCCCATATGCTGCATCATTGCTGTGTCACAGCTCTTGCATCATCACTGCACAGCACTTTGTCATGCTTGCATAGCAATTGGTCATGATGACTCAGGTCATGAGTCATGGTTTGTAATGGTCACAGCCCTGCTTTATCATCGCTTTTTCATTCTCTGACTCATTCTTTGTCCTTATGACTCATTCTTTATCCCTATGACTCATTCTCCATTCTTATGCATAGGATTTGTTCTATTTTTCGAAATTGCTCAGTAATTACCTCTGAAGCGCAGCACATTCATTCCATTCCCCCCTTTCATTGCCCTTTTCATTGCCTTACTCATTGCCTGGAGCATTGCTTTGCATACACGGATGTACGCAGGTACTCTACTCTACAGTGGCTCAAAAAACTGTCCGCATGTTTGCGCTATTTTGACTGTTTACATCATTGTACAAGAATGGATAGGTATTCCCAGGACATCCTGCCATGGCCTGGGAGTACTACATCAGGGCTTCAAAATGAGCCCTTACCCGTGGGAATTGGTGGTCATATGGTGGCACTATGTGGTTTGCAAAACGATGACTCATGTGGACAGTTTTTTGACTCAGATATTTTACATAGGAAATCAGGTATTCTAGTACTTTGTGTGGCCTCCCTTGGCCTTGATTACTGCCTCTATCCTTCTAGGCATACTTTCAATCAACTTCTGACAGTCCTCTGCTGTAATCTGTCCCCACTCTACCACCACTCTCTCCCATAACTCCCATACTCCTTTAGGGGGGTGTTCATAGGCTATAAGCTTCTTTTTGAGTATTCCCCAGAGGTGTTCAATGACATTGACATCAGGGGACTGTGCTCGTACACTGGCACGATCTCGAACATTCAAATCGGTTCTGCGATTGAATTGAATTTGTGAGAAAGGCTACCAACAACATCTTCACTACTCTCCCGGTCCACGATGCACCATCCAACAGCAGGCTTTCTTCCTAGTAGCCGCTTGCAGTTTCCTTCATACTTGCCTGCAATGAGGCCCATGAGCTCTGACAGTCCTGCACAGCTTGTTTCACCATTAGTGACACCAAACAGTTCTTTCGAGACTTTGCGAAACTTCTCTCCACCTTTGCCTGCACCTCCTAGTAACCAATATGCCCAGTATATGCCAATGCAGCATGTTGAGCTGCTACAGCAGATGTGGGGTGCTGCACAGCCTGCCACTTCGACTCCACCTATCTTAATGTCGCAGCAAGACACAGGTACTATCCTGTGAGACTCAACTGCTCCTGTCGTTAACGCGGGAACAACGGCAAAAAAGGGTGGCCGCAAACGTAAAACACCTGTTGAGGATACGGGTGGTCAAACCAACACCCGGAAGCAGAGCATTGTAGCAAAAAGAACATATATTTCCACTGCTTTTCCGCGTCGCAATGGACGTCCTCCCCACACAGGCTTCGTCGGTCCCTTCCGAATGAGTTTTCTTGTCCAGCAAAGAGACATGCACAGATCGGCATGCTAACCTCTCACCAACTGTTCTCGAAGCTTTACAAGTACTCAAGTTCTCTTACAAGCAAGACCAGCTGAACTTCACGTCCCATCTCATTGCGGAGGAAGTAGATCATTCTATTTCAGGGCCAGTATCTAGGAATGCCATAGATGAACTCATGGCAGCATGCAAGCTTGATGAACTTGCTCAGCTGCTTGCAAACGAAAATGAGGACGACTTTTCGACTTAGATTATGTTGTAGCTACATTAGATTACTAATCTATTCTACTTGCTTGTGACTTCACGAAGTGTAACGAAGCGCACTTCGAATAACTTCGTTGACATCGAAGTCTACCGAAGTGTCTCAATTTTCCACTTCGATTCACTTCAGTTCGCTTCGCGGCAACACTACCCCTCTTATCCAGCTCCATCTCAAGCTCCAACATAAATGTATCATTGTTGGATGCATTGTCCATGGTAATCTGGCCAAACTAGAGTCGAGTTTGAATTCATTTGATATGACAAATTACGAGTCATTAAATTTACCTTGATCATGACCTCAAGTTCATCTGTTATTTTCAAAAACTCTTGACCAAGATTAGCACCACTATGAGAACCCCCGATATACCGAAAAGCAACAAGGCAAGTCTTGTACTTGAGTCCATCCTTCCCATCTCGTGTCATAAAGTGGGCAGTCACTGCCATGTAACTATCATGATTTGGGTCACTCCACAGATCCGTGGTCATTGAGATGTGTCCCAGAGCATTCTATATAAGTGGTAAAAATAATTAATGGCAAACTGGATCAAAATAGTCATGATACGGTACCTTTATATCATCTTTTGCCCTGTTGTATTCCCTGCAGTATTCATCCAAGACCATCTGTGTTATTTTCGTGTGGTGAGGAAGTTTTGTGTCATCAATTTTCCCATCACTGAGGTACAGGAGAAGCTCCTGAAACTCTGGACATTCTAAAACATTGAAGCTCTGCACACGAAAAAACTTGTAAGATCAGTATACATGTTCAAGTCAACTCGTAAACACACCTGATCATCAACAGCCACCCAACACATCAACAAGTGATGGAACATATCTACCGAGAAGACCCGTTGGTCTCTGCCTATAGAATGGTGTGCGTGGTGCCTGGTTTTAAGTGACATGTTCTTGCAAATTTGCTTCCAAAGCTGGTGATGCTGGCTGTCGAAGTGCTTGCGGTAGCATGAGGTCATCCCATCTCTAAGCTGCCACACCTTCCATCGTGGGTTTTAATCGTCATCGCTGCCCAATGATGTTTGAAAATTTTGATAACCAAAGGAATGTATGTAGGACTCACCTACAAAGATGACATGCCACATATTTGCAGTTCGGTTTTGCTGTCAATCATGGTTGATTTTCCGGCATCTTATCTGGCCTCTCCTTGTCATTCAAAGCCCACAAAAAGTACCAAACATCAGTCACAACTGCTCTCGACTCCCACGGACGGTGAGATCCGCCTTTGTTAGCATTACCATGCGGAGGGACTCCATCTGCTGGTGGAGCTGTGGCAGGTGCAGGATTGGAGACTGGACCAACACTGCAAACAGCTGCAGCTTCAGGTGGCTGCGCTACCACACCTGCATTCATCTTTCTCTTTTTGTTGCTCTACTTCCGAGTGTTGGTTTGACCACCCATCACCACACCCTGGCAGGAGTATCCATACTCCTTGGCCATAGTAACAGCATAGTTTTTGATACTCACCAAGGAATCCCCAGTGCTTCCTTTATTGATACTCTTCCAGGGAGTATGGTCCCTTCAGGTGCTTCCCTTTATTCATACTTTGCCAGGGAAAGGTAGCACAGTTCCTAGCGCAGTTTCTCAGGCCCCACTGATTGGGGTAGATCTTACTGGTTCTTATTTTTGGTTTGTTTCCCTTTGTGGACTTAAATATAGATCCTCCCCATCAATGGGCTTAAATATAGACCAACCACCATCAAATATGTCATCCCACACGGCTACCACTTCATTTCCCAATTTGGTAAACACAGAGAGTTGTTAAAAATGTTAAAATATAGCATTGCCATGCCATTGGGAACAGATAGGTACTAGTTTGCTGTGTCAATAGCATGTAGTTAATCAGACATTAATGACAAAGTACATCAGAATCATGGAAAAAAAACATATCCCATTAGGTAGCGGTACTGCATGATGACTGGGCAATGAGGCCAGGAACAATGCTCCAAATTGAAGAGCAGTGGTCACGCATCATCCTCCAAATGGCAGCTTGCCGATGTGCATATGCTACTGCACCTTCATTCTTGATGGGCCTGAGCCATGTCTTGGATGTTGCACGTTCCACCCACCAGGCTGCATGCCAATCAAAGAATGCGAGAATGTGCCGCATTTCCTCTTGCAATAATTCTACCTCCTTGGACCATTGGTTAGCGTGTGCATGAGCCTTGCACCACTCAATGCGCATAGCTGGAAAACAGGGTTCAGAAGGGAACTGGCTGAGACAGTGGGGGACAGTGAGGTGAGCTTACCATCTGAAAGCTCTTCCTCTCCGGTGCCATAACGTTGCTTCCAAATCCATGATATGGAGACTAATCTTCGCCCCTCAGAAATACTTTCACCTGCTGCTTGGTCCTCTGTCATTCCGCGGACATCCTCTTTCTCGAGCACCGGTGTAGGAAACATTCTGTCCACAGCCCTGCAGAGGCCTAATTCACGGAGTACGTCGAAAGCCCAGTTGTCCGGACATCAGTACAGTCATTCCCAGTCATCTCCGACGAAACCCGCTCAAACCCGACGCTTTCCCGCGCTCTCCGAGCCTCGGACCCGCCGGACATCACCGGAGATGCACCGGACCCGCTTGCATACCTTCGGAAACCCGTCCGTCCTATGTCCTGTCCGTTCCGTCCGACCCCACAGGTGTGTAGTAGCTTATTTCCCATGGCTGATGCAGTATACAGCATTATTACCTGTGTTCTCACACGTCCGCAGTGCCTCATGTCAGTTTACATACCTTCGGACCCGATGTTTTCCTACTTTTGATATTCCGGATTTCTACGTAGCTAGTTATATAGGACTGGTAGTACGACCAAGCACTCTTTACTTTACTGTAGGTGGGACTTCCCATCTACTTGGTCACATACCTGTCATTACCTGTTACCTGGCTGAATATACCTGGTTCTCACCCGTTCCGCACCCGCTTCGCACCCGAAACCCTTGTCACTGGTTTCCATTGACCTTCCCTTGTTTCCGGACATAGTCCGACGCTTTCCGAACCCGTTCCCTTGCTATTATCCGTAACCCGACGACCCGAAGCTCCGGACCCGCTTTTCCCGCGCTTCGGACTTGGTATTATACCTTCGGACCCGACATTTTGGCCTCCGGACTTGGTCCGCATACCTTCGGACTTGTTCCTTTACCTTTCTGTGACCTTAGACACTAACTTTCAGACTTATATCAGTAGCAGACCCCTTTAGGGTCGAACGTTCTTGTCTTGCAAGAGAAGCAGCAGGCATAGCATTCACCCAACACTATATCCGCCCACTGCGGAGTTGTTTCCCACAACTGGAGCCCACCGTGAGGGGTTCATCTGATTAGGTTTTGATTTTTGGTATTTTTAGGTCTTACCCGGAAACCCGCACTTCGGACCCGCTTTCCCACGCTTCGGACCCGCTAACCCGCAACCATGATGCCCCTTTCTAGCTCCGGACTTGCCCCCCGTTTCACCGGAAACCCGTACGAATTACTGACATTCCTGCAGATAGTACACGAACTCGGACAAGACAATGGATTACCTGACAAAGACCTGATCAAGTACGCCCTAAGGTACACTGTCCCTGAGGAGAGAGAAGTATGGGAATTTTGTGATACCTGCACTGGTGACAATTTTACGGACTTTGCTAACGAGATTTTGGACATGTACCCCTGTGGGGAAGTTAGATGCTACACCAGACCTGCTAACCTGATGTTTTCCGAAACTCCGGACCCGCTTTCCCGCGCTCTCCGAGCCTCGGACCCGATGCCCAGATACCCGGAACCCGCAGCACCAGTAGTCCCAGTAGTTGCATTACATGTAGAAATACCTGTCAACGAACCCGCACCTCAAACCCCGGCCATGGATGAAGAAGTACAGCAACCTGTCAAAACTCCGGACAACCTGACGATCTCCGATGCACCCGCACCCGCTAACCCGACCCGCGGGAACCCGCTTTTTGCAGTAGAAACATCGGACATGTTCACGGAGGTACTGACACCGGACATTTCCAGTTTAGATCCAAAGACCCTAGGAGACGCAAACCCTGGAAAACCCGAAATCTCCGCACCTTGTCACCCGGATATCACTGACACCTTCGTACTTGCAGCAACTGTCCTGTTACTCACCGGTTACATTGTATGGTATAGGTTTAGCATGCACCCGACCAACCCTCGGACCCGACCCGCAAACCCGCACCCTCGGACCCGCTTTTCCCACGCTCTCGGACCCGCAAAACCCGCTTTTTCGACACCCGGCCCACCCGCACCTCAGAAACCGATACCAGCACCCAGTATACGGTGTTTACCAGTACCCTCGGCCATCGCACTCAAGGATGGCACTCACCCGGTATGAATGTGGAAGACGTGCCCAAATCCGGAAAAAGCAGTGACCCGGAAACCTGGACCCGCATAACCCGAAAAACCCGGAAATGCGGATATACATACCAGGAACTTGCACATACGTCAGAAGTCACTCGTTTTACCCCGGGTTTCGTCCGGTGATTTTCCTTACATACCCGAGCCCCTATTTTACCTTCGGACCCGCAAACTCGGACTAGCACCAGACAATTTCGGACTATAGCATCAGACTTGTGAACACGCGGAGACAAACCCCAGTATTGATTTCTTTTACTTCGAACCGTGAAACCCGCACATGCCTTTTACCCTACATAGAAAACCCGGAAAACCTGGAAACATCGGACTTGCACCATGGTAGAGAGAACCCGGAAGTTGCACGATGAAGCTAAGTTGGATGGTACTCCGCACACCTGTACCAGGATTCTTACCCAATTGATACCTTTGCTTCGCACTTTTGATCATTTTTTTTCTCTATTTTTTTAGACACCCTAGTGGGGAGACCCGGACATCGGACATAGGGGACTCGGAAATCGGACCTGGACACTTGGAGACCTAGCATCAGACCCGGAGATTTGGAGATATGTTGCGGAGATGTACAGAAGTGATTGGAAGAGACATTGACACAGAGAAACCTAGACCCGGACACGTACCCGCATTTTTGCACCTCTTCCGGACATGTTCCCGCGCACCCGCACCCTCGGACCCGCTTTTCCCGCGCACCTGCATACCCTCGGACTTGTTTCCGTGCATTCAGTTAACTCAGGAGTATGTTGAGACACAAACCCCATCATTCCATACCTGTTCCTGCATACCCGGATACCTATTAGACATGTTCCCATGCGAACCACACACCTGTAACCAGTAACCCGGACATGTTCCCGCGCACCCGCAGATCATCAGACCCGCTGTTTTTACCCTTGGACTTGTTCCCACACATTCAGGCAACTCCGGAGTATGTTGAAACACAAGATGTATCATTCTGCACCTGTCCCCCAGTGATGCACCACGTACCCGGATACTTTTGACTATGTTCTCGCACTACCCGCAGACCCGCACCTGTCAACCCGACGCTTTCCCACGCTCTCCGAGCTTCGGACCCGGCGGATACCTCCGGACATTGTCATACACTCTTGGATACATCAGATTCATCATCCCCTGTTTACCCGCATACTACTGTCATGACCAGTGATCACCCGCACGTCCTGGTTGCCAAACTTGCATGTTTGTCAATGTTTCACCGGTAACGGCTGACTGCGGACAGTCAGATTCTAAAGCCCCTAGGAGATGTAGGAAACATTCTCACTGCAGCCCTGCAGAGGCCTATTTTACGGAGTATGTCGAAAGCCCAGTTGTCCGGACATCAGACCAGTCACTCCAGTCATCTCCGACGAAACCCGCTCAAACCCGACGCTTTCCCGCGCTCTCCGAGCCTCGGACCCGCCGGACATCACCGGAGATGCACCGGACCCGCTCGCATACCTTCGGAAACCCGTCCGTCCTATGTCCTGTCCGTTCCGTCCAACCCCACTGGTGCGTAGTAGCTTGTTTCCCATGACTGATGCAGTAGGCAGCGTTATTACCTGTGTTCCCACAAGTCCGCAGTGCCTCATGTCAGTTTACATACCTTTGGACCTGATGTTTTCCTGTTTTTGATATTCCGGATTTCTACGTAGCTAGTTATATAGGACTGGTAGTACGACCAAGCACTCTTTACTTTACTGTAGGTGGGACTTCCCATCTACTTGGTCACATACCTGTCCTTACCTGTTACCTGGCTGAATACACCTGGTTATCACCCGTTCCGCACCCGCTTCGCACCCGAAACCCTTGCCATTCGTTTTCCCTGACTTTCCCTTGTTTCTGGACATAGTCCGACGCTTTCCGCACCCATTCCCGTGCTATTCTCCATAACCCGACGACCCGAAGCTTCGGACCCGCTTTTCCCGTGCTTCGGACTTGGTAGATTACCTTCGGACCCAACATTTTGACCTCCGGACTTGGTCCGCATACCTTCGGACTTGTTCCTTTACCTTTCTGTGACCTTAGACACTAACTTTCAGACTTATATCAGTAGCAGACCCCTTTAGGGTCGAATGTTCTTGCCTTGCAAGTGAAGCAGCAGGTATAGCATTTGACCTTACACTATATCCGCCTACTGCGGAGTTGTTTCCCACACCGGGAACTCTGCCTTCCAGTCAATTTCAAGAAGAGGCTCAGCAAGAGCACTGAGGGAGGCACAAGCAATGCGATATTTGGTGGCAGCAGTGTCAATCTTTTTCTGCACTGTGTTGATGATCCCACGTGACCTCGTGTGTCCACATTGACCGATAATCCAGTCCTTCTTGAAGCCGGTAAGATGACACTTGAGCCGCAGGTGCTGATGAAGTTCATGTAGTGCCTTGTGTCCCTGAGCTCTGTGAAGCTTCCATTCAATGAGCAATAGGTTTCTGTCACAAGATAGAGACCGGGTGACAATGGCTGAGGGCATCCAGAGCTTAATACTGTGGACGTCTTCTTCTGTATTATCAGAGGTAGCATTGATCATCTTGCGAAGTCGTGTGACACATGGCATGTAAAGGGTTTGAATCTTGATCCAGTGTTCAATTCAACGACGAAGTGTGTTTGTCCGCTGCTGGAGTGTAGATAGCTGGATTTCGGTAGTGTGTGCACCTATGCTTGAGGTTTCATAAACAAGCCGGCGCCTGTCAAACAAAAACTATTTGTCAATTACATTGAGGATTGGGAGAATAATGGTACTTACTGCTGAGTCTTGAGCTCGATTCCAACAACTATCAGGACACTTGGTGAAACCTCAGAGTGCAAGGACATATCGAGTCCACGTTTGAGTTGGTTTGCTTCAACTTGTGAGAGCTCCAGTTGAACAGAAGCTTGTGTCATGGGTGAAGATGCTGAGTCGAATGGGTTTGTGTTAGATTGGTCAGTCTCCCAACCCTCTACCATTGTACGCCAGGTTGCGAGGCTCTTGGCTGGAATTGCATCTTCAAAATCGACAAGGTCCGAAATATGTTGATCACATTGAGGGATGGCATCCTTGAGCTTTTGCAAAAGAAATACACCTGTTGAAAGCACCAGTCAGATAACTATTGATGATGAGGGTAATGACTTACCAAAGTTAGACACCTTCCGCCAGTTCCAGTCGCTGAAGTGGTTGTCAAGCGCATCATGCCTCGAACCAGGTCCCATCTCCCATGTGCTGGTAGCCATGGGATTAATATTGGACCATCCGTGTTCGGGTGCTTCGCCATCGGTTCGGGCCATCCCTTTGATAAGATTGAATGAGAATTTGGTCTGGCATGGAGTGACGTGGGCAGGGAGGTGGAATTTAGGCACAAGGAAGGTTATTGTCTTGCTGGTGTGTGCCAGATGAATGTTGGAGGGATACTGAGACACGCACTCCCAAAGATTTTTGTTCCACTGGCACGTGATGTCATACGAGACATTGACAACAACAATCTCGCTCGAGTGTGTCATTGTCAAAAAAAATAAGTAGTCCATGTTAACATATCTCTCCCCCTTCTGGAGATCTCCTACCACCAAGGGATGCTTGAAGTTATGCCTTGCGCAGCTGCTCTTCTCCTGCGTGAGCCCTGTGTGCGTGTCTAGGACGCTCTTGAACCTGGAATCCTCGACAAAATACGCCCAGCCCTTACTAAAACTGGGATCTGCTTCCTCTGATGATTTGTTCTGACAACACATTCAAAAAATTATGTCGATCCTGACAAACAGGCTATACAACCACCTATGTGGATCAAGATAAGCCCTCGTGTATAGGTGAATGGACTGGACTTACTGTTTTTCTTTAGGGGCGTCTGCACAGTGTGGTGGAAGGTTTTTTCCAGGTTGGGGACAAGCTGGGCAAACCACGGCAAGTTCGCCCAACTCCGTCCCCAAAATCCCAGAGATGTCATGAGCCCAGCCTGCTCTTTTGAGGGCAATTAGATGGTGGTGTCACGCACCAAACATGTTTGGTAGCGAGAACATGGCTTTTTATGTAGAACACTATTCCCCATATCACTCCTTATGTTCCTCTTCTTTCAATTCCCTTCTTCTCCCTTAATTTTGCGATTTTCAAGCAATTTTCAACAGTATTATAGCATTCCGCATTATTATGGCATACCGCATTCAACAAGGTCAATTCACTTTCCCCTCATTCACACACTTCCAACATTCTCCCATCTTCAACCATCACGCTCTCAGACGACCTCAATGTTCAGCCAGACCTTGCCATGTTGCACAAATGCTTCAAAACCGCACCCTTATTCATCTTGATTTTATCCCCTTACCATTTCCCCTGGCAATCCTCTTCAGTGACTTATATTCATCAAACCAGTCCAGTCATTATCCACTCACTTCCTCACCACCACAACCATGGACGCACACACCATTCCATTCCATCCTCACCACTCATCCAATCAATCTATCACCATGCAGATGCAGATGATCAACCCCTTATCGTGCTGGGGAATGGTCTTACAGACTGTATATATCCCATGATCGCTGCATGTCGACTTCTGCACCAACAACCACATGCCATCCCTAGAGCGTTGGAGCATTAGAGCATTGGAACATTTGATCATCAGAGCATCGGAGTGTCATACACCTCTACCATCATCCTACACAGCTGCACTGCACAGCCACATTGCACAGCCACCGCTTAGTCAAAATGCTTATGTCATCACAGCGCAGCCACTGCACAGCACTTAGTCATGCCTATAGAGCGCTTGGTAATGCCACAGAGGAAGAGTAAGCATCATTGGTCATGTAGTCCTGGTTTGTCATGGTTTTTCCCCTTGATTCATAATCCCCTTCCTATATGACTCATTTCTCATTACACACACACACTCCTTCTTACTCATCATTTTTATATTGTCTTACTCATATGCCTGGAGCGCTGCTTTGCACGCGCAAGTATATACAGATTCTGAACAGTATATAAACCCCTGTACTTTAGCCAGAAAAATAACTACATGAGTTCACAGTCCACATTTCAGTCTAGTCTTTGAAGCCTCAGATAGGCTTCGTGTTTTTCAAGTCTTCAGTCGTCATCATCATCTTTGACATTGTTCACCTGGAACTTTGTCACTGTCTTACACCTTGTCAAGCTCAGCACTATTCCATTCAGCTGCCACGTGTGCAGTTGGTCTATGCTTTCTTTGCCCTCCAACACGGCTAGGTCATCGCAGACTTAGCTGTGCTCATCATTCACCACCTTTCACACACCCAAACCCTTCAACACTCGAAGTGTTTGGCACACTATCAGGATCAGGCCACCCAAATTGAACAACTACTGTACCTAGCACTTCTAAGCACAGGGACCGCTGAGCAGTAGTGTTGTTTTGGTTTTGTTGTTTTTGTTGAGGTTTTCAGCAGGCCAACAACAAAGATCGACAGCAGTACTGGCAGCTAATGCGAAGGAGGGATTCATAGCGGTCCTAGTATATAGTTAGTCATAATATGTATGAAATAGCGAAAGACTTACCTTGGGCCTCTTTGTGCCTGTGTTGTCAGTCAAGTGAGACAAAGCTTGATAATACTCGAATGCAGAACCCTTGGATTTAAATGTATACATTTGAAAATGATCGAGGAGTTGGAAGGTAGCAGCCGTTCGAGGGTCAGTACTTGTAGCAGGGTACCATCGAGCACACAATAACTGAATGGTGTGAGTCTGTGCGGCTTTGCAGTTGCAAAAATCGAGCGCAACACTATGAATACTGTTAGTGTTGAGAACTGTGAATTCGGCATCGAATGCTGGCACTGGGTTACAACATGAGACCCCCAGGGGATGCCCGAGTTGCATGCATAGCCCAAGATCATGAAGGGATGTGCGCTGAAAGTATTCACCTGTCCAGAACTGTGTGTAATTGAAGATCAGAACTTAGAAGGCAAATAAACTTTCAAAAAAATACCTCGACATGATGCAGGGGCATGGCACAATGGAGAGCTACCACACATGATTGACAATACATTTGAAGTCCTTCACAGTCGCTACAACAATATACGGGCTCGTTGTCACAACCATGGAGGCCGTGACAGAATTGAGACAACATCGTGTCCCCACGGCTTTCGAGCCTGATGAATTCATGAAGGAAAATATCTCTCTCCAGAAGCCACAGTTTTTTAGGGTCGTCCTTTAATTGCAAAAAATTAGCGACAGGTAAAAGAACGTGAAGTGAGATGCACATACTCCTGGTGAACATTTGCTTGTCTTTCCGACTGGCTCTGGATTGAAGTTCCTGTCCACAATATAATCTATATAAGCGTCTTCAACGACGAAATCAGTTTCTGACTCGGAGGGTGTAGAAATAAGTGTTGATGGCACATAATTAGCAGCTGGTGAGATTACATTGGGTGCAGAGAAATATGTTGTTTTGGCTAAAGGACAGAGTCTATTAGTGACGTCAACAGACGTGTGTGTGTGACATGAAGTGCCAGGCCCTGCATCATCATGCCCAGCTGCTGCAGCTCGTTGTGCTGCAATAGCAAGGTTTTCTGCAATGAACTGGCGTTGATATTTGTCGAATTTGCACTTGCGAGATGGGGCCATGATCAATCAACAAAAAAGGTTTGTCACGTGAGTACACAGTGATTCGAATATGTAATTAATGATCAGTCTGCCAGACTAAGTTATTTGTAAATAATGCATCATCGAGGACATCTGGTCCTTGGTCCATAAGCTGGAGAATTTCCTCCTCTGATGCAAGCCAGAGACGAGCACGGCAGAGGAGACAGACACGAACATTCAGTCATTAGCTGGACAGTACAGGGACCCTCCAAATTGGTAACCGAACTTGCTAGTGTCTCAACTTCTTCAAGTAAAATCCTTGCCTCCACTAATTCACCCATAAACCCAGGTCTAACCGCACTCCAGCCCCATTTGTCCACATTTTGAAGAAGGGCAATAACACAAGGTTCACATCCATGGTGATTTCGGCTACCTCCACTGTAAGTTCTGGTCCATAGGTCTTCCATAGTATGAAAAGCATCAAGGGTAGCCTATAAAATGAATAAAAATGTCTCAAACCTCCGAAATGATGAACATACCTTGGTAGCACCCTGACGCCGCCTCCATCTATGCCGTGCTTTGATTCTTTCATAGCCCAGATGCCTTGCATTTGAGTAATAGTTACTGAATTGAATAAAAAAGAATGAAAAAAAACACTTACCGTGCATAGTGTGTACATTTTGAGAGTTTACATGCTTCTTCGTGCTCTGGCGAAGGCTTCCGATGCCGCCCCATTTTTTTTGGTGAAGTGAGAGTGTGAGTGGTATGATCGGGAGGCAAAGTTTGCGGTGTGGCAAAGGTGTGGCAAATGCTATAAGCACAAACACAATTACATAGTACTTACTTAGGTGGCACTGCCACAGCTTCGGGACAATTACTTTGGTAGCATCATTGCATCGTGCGTGCTGTACTAGCTTGAAACGGGCTTCACCAGGTGTTAGAGTAGCACATTTGCAGAATTACATACTGCTCACATTCAGAATTTTTACATATCCTGAGACATATTCATGAATGTACACCCAGAGTCCAATTTGAACAACATTTGTCACATGACGGACTAGAATTCGGCTGTCTGTGAACAAGAAAATGCGATTGATTGACAAGAATACAACAAAATAGACTACTGAGATATACATCTACATCTACATTGTGCAGTGTGGACTCTCACATCATGCCAGCACCTGCATCACTCCACCAGCAGCCAGTGCCTCTGTGTACACTCCTTCAGCAGCAGCGCGAGTGGGATGACAAGCAAAACATGCACCGGGGACTCCAACAACATGGATATGAGCACTGTGCCTAACAATTAGTCAGAGTGAATTCAAAGAAACACGGTTAGGGTGTCAGAGAACATACCAGCCCTGAAAGATGCCTGTCTCACGCCCAATGGTGATAGTGTACTGGCATGAAGAGGCAGAAGGGTTGGCATGCGCTTGTGCCAGAGGCTGCACAGTGACAGTTGGAACAGGTTGTGTGGCTGGTAATGTGGATGGTTGAGCGGTTTGTGCAGCTGAATCAAGTAATGTGGATGGTTGAGCAGTCTGGGCTGGAACAATGTCAGGAGGAGGCTGCATCTGGGCTGGAACAATGCCAGGAGGAGGCTGCGAGACAGTTAACCCATTGTCACTGAGGTCATCACCAGCAGGATCAGCCACACCTTCATATGAAATCAGTGTCAGTGTTAGGTTTGATTGACATAATGACACTTACCATCAGCTCGGGCAGGGCTATTCTGGGCAAAGGTCAACTGGTGGGATCCGTTGTCAATGGCCGCTTGTTATATATACAATCTCAGATACACAAATTGAATGATGACAAGAAAACTTACCATTGTGGCGTATAAGTTGTAATGCACTCCAAAGCTCGGTCAAGGTGAAGGTGTCATCCTCATTAGGGTAGACCTTCATATTGATCAAATAGGAGGAATGTTGCAAATTTGAACTAGCTGTGAATGTTGACGTTAAGTTTCTCATACACACGGGGCTTATAAGGCTGAAAAATCAATGCCTCATCTGATTGGCTGTATTGGAAATAGAGTTGAAACTCCGTCCTATATGGGGCATTCATACAAGTCAGAGGTGTTGGAGGTGTTATCAAACATCGAAAAACATATGGTATGTGTGTCACACAATCTTGTATTGATACCTACTTACCTTGATGGGAACAATAGATGCCTGGATCCTCATGGATGACTCACAAACAGACTGTTTGGCTGAAGTCTAAGATGGATGGCTTCTGCTTGAGTCAGCTGCAGGGTTCTGTCTCCGCATACTTGAACCAGTTGTGCTTAGAATGGTTTGTGAAATGGCCAGAAGTTGGCATCCATTTCAAAGATAGCACAACTGGGATACCCCTTACCGAGGCTGAATTAACGAGTGATCAAACAAAAGAATTAGGTAAACTTGTTAAGCAGCACAAGGGAGTACAAGGGAGTACATTACAGTATTACATTTTCATTTCGTTTCACAGCTAAAATACCTTAATGCAGCAACTGCGCTCTTACTGTTATTGAGGAGTGTCTTCTGCTGGTAGGTCACGCCACACCCAGTTCACCAAGACCATCACCAAGTTGATGGCAACTTCGACTGCTCGGACACATGGACCTACCACTGTGGAACATTTCTTACAAATGGACTACAAGGAAGACTCCTCAATCAAAGAAGAAGTCATGGCCCAAGTGGAGAATGGTGAGTACACAAAAAACACCTGCATGTCTGGCATTCGTGCAGAAGCCAGCAAGGTGATGGCAACCCGCAGCGAAGCCTATGTGATGCAGATGGAGGAGCAGGTGAAGGCTGAATGTCAGCGTCGCACTGAAAAGGCAAAATGTGAACTTGAGGGGTTGTGGAATCCCTTGGACTCTCTCAAACTTCAGTAAGTTTGTTTTTCGTTCACTCAAGTTTCTAAGTGCAGCTAACATACAAATAGATATATTGAAGGTTTGGGTGGGGTAGCCGGGCAACTACTAGAGACAATATTTGAGACAACTGGTTGGCACGGGAGCATATACCTGGGTGGCCCAGATCCATGTGCAAATGGGGACATTTGTGTTTTCAGGTGAGTATATGTTGCTACCTCATTGGAAAAGGTATTCTAATGTGCGGACAGTTTTCACCATGGGAAGGGGAGCACTGGGTTCACCTTCCACAACTCACTTCCCAACCACACCAAATGGATTGTTGAACCATTCACCATGTTTCTGAAGGGCGCATTTGGTAAGTACACAACCTTTTAATTATAAGTGAAATTTTAAATTTTTCACAGCTACTAGTGCTACATCTGCACCACCTGAAGTATTGCAGCACATCGACGTTTTCAGTGGGGTTGACACATCCGATCTCACTCCTCTTACGTTCGATCCCACTCCTCTTACTGAAGCCCGCGTTAACGCCCCTCCAACTCCAGTTCAAGAACCATCAACTTCTGACTCTGTGCCCATCGTGGAAGGTGGAGGTGTATCCATACACCCCGCTGAAAACGAGCTTCATACAATGATTCGAGCCCCTTCAGTGAATTTACCTGTATTAGACGGACAGCTAAGGGTGACAATGTACCAATACAAGCGGGCCAGCCCATGTGGGCCCATGGCAATAAGTGTACCATGCTAGACGAGTGGGCCAGTGTGTGGTGTGTACCTATTCGAAACGGATGGGCCGGTGGTATATAATGTAGATGGTGGTATAGGAATGTAGTGTATAGTCTATTATGAATAGCAGTGAATGCAGTGTCTGATGGAGACGAGTGGGCCAGCTGAATGGTGTGCAATGTAAATGAGTGGGCTGGGGGGAGTAAGCACAATGGAAGACAGGTGGGCCAGGGGGTGTAAGCTCAATGGAAGACAGGTGGGCCAGGGGGGGTAAGCTCAATGGAAGACGGGTGGGCCGGGGGTACAGCTTGATGATATCGCATCTGGTAGATGGTGGAAATTTCTTCTGGTATTGACAGTGAAGGAGAAATGGATGATACAGATGAGACAGTAGTGCACGAAATGGATGATACAGATGAGCCGGTAGTGTTTACCAGATTAGCCAGATGAACATGAAATGGATGGATACAGATGCACCGGTAGTAAATATATGATACAGATGAGCCGGTAGTAAATGTATGATACAGATGAACCGGTAGTAAATGGATGATACAGATGAGCCGGTAGTAAATATATGATACAGATGAACCGGTAGTATTGGATGATACAGATGAGCCGGTAGTACATGAAAATCGACTATACAAATTAGCCGGATGAGCCGGATGATACATGAAATGGATGATACAGATGAGCCGGTTGTGTTAGATGGATTGGCCGGATGAGCCAGTACATTAAATGGATGATACAGATGAGCCGGCAGAACGCCATCCGGTCCCACAGTATTCATACTACTGAATGCAAGTCAAATCATATTCATTGAAAGCATGCAAGGTTGACAACACAATGTAGACAACAGGTACATACAAAAACATGAATGATGTGCTACTGTGTCCCATCACCGGAAGGCTTGCTTGTATATCTAGCACTCACTGACCGACCTTGTTGAGATAGAGGTCCATATCGCAGGCGTGGCAAAGGAGCTGAGATGGACTGCGCATCAGCCGGCATATGTGATGGTCTGGCAACCAGGGGATCAGGATATCACACAGCCGGAGAGCCAGCCGGAGGAACAGATGATCTGGATTCCCCCATGGTCAATGGAGGGATGTTGGAGGGAGTAGATGACACCCGGTTGAGCCTTGCAACCGGTGAGCCATCTGCAGTGTCACCAAATGCATCACCACCGGTCTGGGCACCCATCCAAGATACATCCGGGGTGAACATGTTGTTGGTGACAGTGCGGGCAAACACACTGATGGATGGGCTGGGAGCTGTGATGGGAGGTGGATTGAATGCCGGCAGAGGAGTTGATGCTGGTGTTTGAGCAGATCTATGCTCCCTCAGATACCTGACAATGCCTCTCACTTCAGCGGTGCACTCAGAGAGGAGTCCACGCTGCACCTGCATATCCCGCTCGAGTTCGTCCACCTGCATGGACATTGCACTGTCAGATGCCTCTGCAAGGCCCATGCGACGCTCCAGGCGATCTTGCTGCAAGTCGATTTCCAATCGATCGCGTGTACGAAGGTCCTCCATCTCAACACGAATTTGGGCCAACATGGCCTCCATTTGGTCATGAGAAAGGGGGTGCCGGATGGGTGGGGTGTGGACGACAGGTAATGGTGAGAACCGGATGTCGTCCTCTGAGGCCATGGCCAGTGATGGAGCTGGAGGTGGCAACTCATCAGTGCCAGGCTCGATCCAGTGATCCGCAGGGAAATCGTCTGCTGACGCCAAAGGGGTGGATTGCTGTTGAGCACCTGGCACACCCACAGTGCCATCGAACATCTCGATGTTGTCGTCTTCCTCTTCGATAGGACTAGGTTGCTGGATTTTCTGTTCTACAAGCATGGTGAGAAACATAAAGCAACCGGAAGCAAAAGACTTACCTTTTGCATTAGATTTCCCCACCATCTTCTTGCCGGTCACTTTGGACCAGGTCGTCTTAGAGTGTGTGGTGACTGCGGCAGGTGGTGCAGTGTCAGTGGTGGGGGTAACAGTGGAACTCTCTGTATCTGGCTGGATACATGCCATCTTCCAGACGTGGCACAATGTGCATGTCGAGGCAACATTGCCTTTCTTCGTCAACCGGGGGCAACACTCCACATTCTTCACCTTGCATCTCTCACAAGGTGGCAGAGGTCTGTCAGCGTGGGGCTATGATGAATCAGCATGGCAAAAATTAGCAGTGACCAGAAGACTCACCGGCTCTTGTACCTTGGTCTTCCTGCCAGTGGTCTTGACCTTGGACTGGCTGGACTATGGAGTAATGTCAGTTTGTATTCGATCTTCGCATATACAAGCAAATCTTACCAGTTTTTGTCGCTTCCCTGGACGTAAAGTGGCCTGCACCAGGATGAGCGATGGACCGGTAGATATAAAGATAAATCAATAACTTACCTTTGATTTGCCTTGTGCATCTTCATCCTCCTCCAATTCATCTTCTTCATCCTCTGCAATCGCAACAAACTGACTTGCCTTCAGTTTGCCCTGCTTTTTTGCAGGGACAACAGCCTTGCGCATTGATTTCCAGGGTTGTTGTCAGTGTCAGTAAGGTCGAATGTAGGAAGAGCAAAACACTTACCTGAGCATCCGGAAAGTCATCGACATCAATCACATTGTTGTCCTCATCACCCTCAACTTCCGGCACCTTTGCCTTCCCCTTCCCCTTCACCTTCACCGTCTCACCGTCGGTAGTGTCAGTGTCAGACAAGATTGCCTTCAACTTGACGATAGGCTTCCGGGACTGGTTGCCTTGAGGCACAGGAGGGCTGATGCTGAGTTGATGACCCTGCCAGTGCAGTTTCACCGGATGCTGTGCATCTTGGCATGCGAATGCTGGCATCTCGCACAGGTGCCGGTACCGGTGGTGGTGCAGGTGCAGGTGCAGGGGTGGGTGCAGGTGGTGGTGCAGGTGCAGGGGTAGAAGCAGGTGGTGGTGCAGGTGCAGGTGGTGGTGCAGGTGGGGGAGCAGGTGGTGGTGCCGGTACCGGTGCAGTTGCTACTGCAGTCTCAGGTGTGAGTACAGGTGGGATGAGGAGGAAGACACTCACCAGGAGCTGCAGACACAATAGGTGGTGCAGCACCCAATGTCTTACTGTACAATGGGTGCTTCATGCACATGTCCTGATTGTTCCCAAGACGGGTCCAATCTGGTACATCCACCAATTGTGTGGTGCACCTCTGAGCACGAAAGATCTCAGCTGCAAGTGACAGCAGGCCTGGGGGAACATAGGAAGCCTCCTTCCCATAGGTGCGAATTGCGTCATTCTATGTGACCATAGTATCAATCAAGACAATTGACAGGTAATGAAACATACCACTTCACACGCAATCTTCCGGCTCAACTCCATTTTTTCCTCTTGTGACGGCAACCAGTTGACATCTTGAACCATCTCAGTGAGCCGGGCAACAAGAGCTATGAGAGCCTGGTTGGCAGCGGCAGTGGCAGATGCAGAAGTAGAGGTAGAGTGAGAAGACATGGCAGGGAGATGATTGCAGTAGAGACTTAGTGGACAAGTAATCCGGAAGAGACGTGTTAAACAACCACACTTGTGAAAATTTCAGCAACCGGCAGCCCAGCCTGATCCGGAAATATCCAAGTCCATTGTTTGTTGTCAGTGTCTATTTTTAAGTGTCTATTTTTGAATCTGAATATCACATTGTGTGGCTGACACGTCATCATCAATCAATTGTAACTACCCAACCTGTGAAAACATCATCCGGTCACAGGCTGCAGCAGAACATCTATTCTTCCGGTGATCTTATGAAGGCCGCAGATGTACATATACAACCCTTTCATTAAAATTAAAAAGAGAAGGATGTGATCGTCAGCCAAGGCCCAGCATGACCTACATGTGTCTAGTGAGGATGAAGGTAACAATCTATCTACTACAACAATGGACCAGTTGACATTATCCGGCATTCTAGTATTTGACATCTTGCAGCCAGGGCACGATGAGCGCACTTAGAACAACCCTTTGATGGATTGTTCAAGCATGGGTGAATGTGAGTTCATCTCATGTGTAGCAAAGACCATTCACATTACCTTTGAAGACCTGGATGTCCTGTCTGCTCATGACCGGTTGGGGGATGGGAATGGATTGAAGGCGGTCCACTTCCAAACCAAGGGTGACCACCGGTCATTGGACTTGGGTTTTCCTGCATCAGATGACGATCGGATAACCGACACTCGCAACCACCCACAGCCGGACATCTTGGATATGCAATTCCCCACCATGTCTGACGATGAACAGTCACATGACGAGATGCTGGAATTAGGATTTCCACCAGAGTCAGACGTCGAAGATGTGCTAGATTTGGGGTTTGATATTGACGTCAGTGATTCAGCCGGAAACACAGATGGGGCTCTGGAGATGGGGGTTCGACATCGACGTTAGTGATCCGGCCGGACACACAGACTGGGGCACTGGAAGATGGGCTTCGACACAATGATATCATGCCGGATGACAATCCTCTGGAGATGGTGTTTTGATGTGGATCCGGCACAATCGACCGATCAATCTTGTAAGCCTTCCTGTTGCTTCAGAATATGTACTGACTGGTTAAAATTCAGTGGCTGTCATTTGACACCGGATCCCATTGGATTTGTAATCCAGCGGGCCTGTAGGCAATTGCGGATTGCAATGCACCGGTTGGACATGGACCGGGCGAGCAATGCAAATGTTGCCGGAAAAGGCCATTGCAATACAGCAAGTTCTTGACAGCACACAAAAGAGTTGTTGCTGGCAATGTAACTGATAATCCATATCGCTCGACTTGCAACATGAAGTATGTTAGGTTCCGGTCAAATGCTATCTACACCCTAGATGAATTGCATGCAAAAATCCACATTTACTACTACTGCATATACTGAGCTTTGTAAGAGGCCTTTGCACTTCTAAGAGAGCGCTTTGGCTCATGATTGGTGGTCTGGGCTTCATGTCCTTTGGCTTTCTTGCCAGTGGCCTTTGGTTTGGGCACCGGTCCCTTGTGATTGTTCTCTTGCCATGACACCGGATGTAGGACCAAATGCACAACTCTTTGAAGGCGAGGATGGGTGTCATGGATGACCAGTTGATTGCACAGAACCAGTGCTGGCGTTGTTTGGGCTGGGATTTCTTTCCTGGTGACTGACTGTCCGACTCTAAATCAGATTGAATGTGACCAACCCTACCATGCTTCTTGGTTGATTTTGATTTAGGTGTAATGGAAACCGGCCCTGGATTTCTGTGACTGGTGGGTGAGGATCTTCGTGCTCTACAGCAGATGTAGCCAGACTAGTGCTGCATGCGTTGACTGGCCTGGATGTTCTTGACCGGTAGGGCGATTTTTGACAGGTTTGACTTTGGAGGTGGCGATGTGCCATTGTCGTCATCATCGTCCTTCTCTGCATTGTCATCCTTAGCTTCAATCATCATCCTTCTCTTCGTCCTCACTACTCGATTCCTGTTCCACCCTCCCGGTGCGCTTTCCGGTATGTTTTTTCACTGGATTCTTGTGTCTCGTGTCAGAACCCTTTCCGGAAGGCCGCCTCTGCTGGTCCCCCCATCATCTTATCATCACCTTCCCAGCCTTTAAATTCAAAGGTTGGGCGAACATGGTCCGTCTGTCTTTGACACCACAATTCCAACAGCCGGTCAGCATCAGCCAACCGAATCTTCGATGGATCGTCAAGCTTCCAGCCAGTAGGTAAAAACTTGGCTGCAATAAAGTCCCCCTGAGCCTTCCTCACTGAGGCCCAAGGCACAGACGCCTTCCTCACTGAGGCCCAAGGCACAGACGCCTTTGGTTGTTGGCTGCACAACCCTGAGAAATCGCCGGTCAGTTGATCAACTCTCCAGATGCATCATTTGTGAAACTGGACTGTAGTGTTTTGTGAGGAACATCCTTATAAGATGCTTTTTACTCTCGAGGTTCAGCTCTTTCACGTCCGGTATGACCGGAAGCCCATAGCTATCCACCTCCAAAGGATATTCGTCCTTCTTTTTGCCTTTCTTCCTGCCTTTTTTCGCCTCCCCCTCACTATTGTTGTCATCATTATTCAGGTCAACATCTGAGTTCACCCCATGTCGCATAAGTACTTGACTGAATGTTGCAAGATTGTCAAACAGAAGCTCACCGAACTCTTCTCCAGCGTAGGCATTCCACTCTGATAACATGGGCTTCCAGTCCTTTGTATCGTAAACTATTGCCCTCCAACTTTTCATTGAAGTCGATTCTTCCGACCGGATCAGATTCATTTACCCGGTTGAGTGTGAACTGGAACTCACCCATTGATACGCATTCGTCCTCCTCTTTCCATGCTGATAATATAAAAATTCTCATACCGGCCTGCTTCCCCACAACTTGGACGCCAGGTCCTTCATCAAACCGGGTGCTTTCTTCTTTGCAAAGTCCACCTGGACAGCTGCAGGAGGAGTCTTGGCAGACCACTCAATCGCAGTGTTCTGAGCTTCCTCCAGCCCTCTTTAGATAGACCCGGCCATGACTGCAGTGAGTGTTGTCTGATATCTTTCAATAAAAGTCTTTGATCCTGGCATCGCTCCGGTCTTTTCGATGATCTCCTCCTTGCGCAGTTGTTCTATGACCATA
>JABBWA010000549.1:0-25906 GCA_016628065.1 Suillus lakei
TTGCATTGTTAGACGAGAGGCAAAAGGACTCGGAGTACAAGGTTTCACTTTCGTACTTCAACCTGAAATACGAACGTGAAACCTTGTGGTTCCCAGGCCTAGCGGTGGTACAAACTTTACTGTTACTCGTAAAACCAACCTGCCCAGCAGCTTCTCTGCGTGGATAGTTGTAGAACTTCAATCCAGAAGTTGGTTGGGTGTACGAACGAAACGCGAGAACTGCCAGTGGCACGGCCGCAAGCGTGGGGATTTGCATCCCGACCCAACCCGGACCGTTTTGTCAATTTATCTCAGCATTGAACACGCAAGCCACTAGTACATGCATAGCGCTCACTACAATAGTATTAGCGAGTAGCCACACTCCTCTTTGCTTCTATGGGGCACACCCGAGATCTATATAGGTTAAAAGTTAAAATATTGATCGATCACGAGTACGCTTCGGAATAACCCTATCGGGCGTTTTTTTAAATTGGACCCCCTGACGGTCCCAACACGTTCAACATCTTTATTTTAACATCTTTATACTATGGTTGACAATCCTGGTCATGAAACAGTAACACAGATGTTCCAGTTGCATCGATGATCGGTGGCAAATCAGCCTTTAAATTGTACTGCTACTTAGTACATACTTACATTCATTGAATTCTGGCCTTCCTGTGGCCACGCTACTGGTGCCCTCCAATACTCAACCATGGTAGATCGGACGTATAATCGTCCATTCCTTACTCGGCATTCAGTTTCTGCTTCTCACGCTCAACACTGGCGTCCCTCCACTTCTTGCCTTTGTACATCACCAGCAGAATCATGCACTCGGCGACGACCAGTAGACCTGCCCAGAGAGTATACAATCCGCCGTCGCCAATTGTATCCTAACCTAACCTCAGATATGACATTATACGAAGTTTTATTGCTTTGACTCACTTGTAAAGGAACGGCAATCTCAGCGGCGGCAAAAGCAAACAGACCACGGAAAGAACTATTAGTTGCTACTGCCGTCGATGAACGACCGATGTTTGCATCGACCAGGTATGCCAGAGTGCTCGCGTAGATCCATCTATCGTGGTTGAGAGCGGAAGGACGTGTCAAACAAAGTGGACGTACACGGATAAAAATCCAGCGAGGAACAGCATCACACACACAGCGGCGACGTTGACTCGTTCTTGGCACACCCAGGCGTATCCAATCACGGACAGAGGTGACCACACCATGGCGATTTTTGTACTCTCGAGGCGCATCTGCATGAATCTGCGTCAGCTATGTGCTGGGCTAAAGGTAGTTGCTCAACGTTCACCTCTGGAAAGCTGATCCCTCCGTTTGCGGCCTCTTTAGTCGAGCAAGTGTCCGATCAGACCAACGACCACCTAATATGCTGCCGGATACGCAGCCTGGGGATAGATGCGTCAGGCGGATGTCCGCAATTTGCCTGTAATTCACTCACCAATACCATAGGCAAGCAAAACCAGGCCGGTCTTCAATGCATCATAATCATAATACATCGACAATGTTCTTGCGCATGTATATGCAATGCTAAAGCTAAATGCAAATGTTAAACCTAGTGCAAGAGGGCATAATCACTGTTTAAAATAACTTTCAGCAAGAAATGAGGGCACACACCTGATGCTATCAAGATAACAAGGTTATTCTTGCGGCTGACAATCGATAGGTATGGAGGGAAAGGGTTGACATCAGCAATGGACAATTTTACTTCTTTGATGGCTGATGCCGGTATGGCCGTCCGCTGTGCTTCGATGTCTTTCGAAGTCGTCTGCTTCTCTCCACCCACTTCTGACTCTGAAGTCTTTGGAAACTCGTCCTTTGCTTCCGACAACCGCTGCTCTCGGAGTCTCCTCTTCAATACATTCTGGTAAGTCACACTCCTCTCCTTCCTGAAGGTGTCCTTGAACAAGAAAAGGAATGCCAAAAAAATTATACATCCCCAGATGACTAAGAACCAGAAAATCGCCCGCCAGCTGAGGCCCTGTGTGAGTGCACCACCAAAGATTGGCCCTAATGAGGGACCGAGGAGAGGTGCAGAATAGTAGACACCCATCATTGTACCTCGTTGATGTGGCTCGTATATATCGGCCAGAGTAGCAGCTCCAATAGCAAAAACTGCGCTTGACCTATCATACTCCAAGTGAGCACGGACATGAGGAATTGAGGAATCGTCCTACCCTGCACCTTGCACGATTCGCATGCCAATCACCGAACCAATGGTTTTTGACACGGCCACGATTGCAGATCCAAGTATAAAAAGTGCAATGGAAAGAAGGTACACGGGCTGAGCTCCGCCATATTAACAAAATGACGCTCTCAAGGCAGCTAGAAATACAAACCTTGCGGCCCTTTATCTCGCTAATCGCACTCCAAATAATAGGAAAATTGCCTTGAATGAGAATGTACAGAGACAAAGTCAGGCTGATGTCTCCGCTACTGGCGTGTAACTGCTGCTCAATTTGAGCATTGGCGGCTGTCACCTGGCTGTTCAACCGATATTGAATACAATAGCATCAAGGACACGGCCTACGGTTTTGTATATTCGTCGTCAAACCCGCAATCATCGACGCTCCAGATATGATAAACAATACAGCGGTCTATAGGTGTGTTCAATCAGCCCCCACTTACATATTAAAATGGAAGGACGCACCTTCTTTGTGTTGGACCACATTCGAGGATCATCCTCAACCACTGTATGCTCTATGTCAAGCTTAATGGGTTCGTTTGACAATATTGAACTGGGGGAGTGTGTCTGGGTTTCAGTATGAAAATCCACATTCCGGACCTCTATAGGTGACAGGTTCGTACTCCGGCTTTCTGCCATGGGCGTAAAATGTCCGATGCACGAGCCAAAGATTACATGACAGTGTATGATTTTATAGATGGTTCATGGATAACGCGAGCGCCAGAAAGGGGTTTTGCCAGTGCCGATGATAAGAACACCCTGGGTGGAATAGCTCCATTAACTATAGTGTGTCGGACAATGTGGCCGATCGAGGTGGCATGACTATAGAAACTCAATGTCAGGGTTTGTCTTCGTTTTGGCTACTCAGATAGCCGTCGACCGCCGACCGAGGAAGGCCCCCGAAGCCAAACGACCCGCTTGAATTATGTTATGGAGGATTAGATTTTGGATTGCAATCATCGTCTTGCCACGGAATGTCGGATGCCCGGTCAGTGGGAGGTGAACTCGAACTAATAATAGGAAGAGCTGACTATCCAAGTCAACATAGTCATTCTTCCATACAATATGGATCAAGTGATTATACTCCAGTCTCACGCGCAAGACCACACATTCTAACCTTTGTAATATATTCCGAGGAACTTGAAGTGACTTCGGGCCCAGGAAGTCCGAGTTTGTCATCACGACTTTGAGCATAAGTCCTACAATCAAGAGGGGGATGAGAATGCTGATTGTAGACGCAGCCGAATATGCAGCAACATGTAGTACCATGTATACGTCCCAGAGGTCCCTCTGTCGTCACTAGCTGTCAACGCGTTGGTCCGATGAACATGTTACATGATAGACAATGGAATGTGGCCGCGACTTACGTAACATGGTATTGAGTTGTTTCGATCAGCTGGCGAGGTATTTTACATGTAGTGCCTGAGTTACTAAATCAATAGCGTAGTCAGCCTTAATGAAAATCGTTTATCGATTTGCCAAGGGCCGGCTGGTTTGCTTGGCACCACACGTATTATTCCCTACAATATGTAAAACTTTCAGCAAACCTTTGTAGCTCCTCAGCCAACATCACATTTTCTTTCGCAAATTTGCCCCATCATAGATTCGTATCTCCTCTACATGGATCTGATTTTTACTGATTTTTAGGATGGTGTGGTGTGGTGTCGGAGTAAACCCGATAAAACTCAGGGTCTACCTTCTAATCTGCAAAATTTGGTCACCTCCGGTAGCGGCGCGGTCGGCTTTCGCTCTCCCCAGCCTTCAAACTTCCGAAGTGATCACGAAGAAGCTGCATATGCCTAATTTTTTTCGGTGCCAGTTGAGCACAATGTTGAAGTGTTATGAACCTTTTGCTTATTAGTAACCATTGACATAATACGTGACAGGGAATGATAGTATTTATCAGTTTGTAATGGTAGCCTACATTCTTCCTGTAAGGTTTGGATGGAAGGCAAGGGATAGCCCTGTGAAGTGCGTCAAGTTCTGTTTTATTCTGTGAGTACTTGTGTATGATGAAACTGGGAGTTTGTAGACGGCGAAAGAGTAAAAAGTAGTCTTGATAATCTCTAGTTTCATTATCAATGCCTGATTCATAGTGTGTTTTTGTGCACGATGGCTTTGTTGAAAAGGCGCGGGTTGGAAGAGAGCTGATCTCGTCAGCGGCCGAATTATTTTGGTGAGGGTAAAGTGAAAGCATGGTTCCCCTCAGCACCTCAAAGAAATAGCGAGGGGATGTAAGCACGCTGGCTTACCTGAGTTCCCATAATCAGTACATATACTGTCGCTGATACTGAACACTAAGCTTTCAGTATTCTACCTTTTGGTGTAACAGTTATGCGCGGGCGTGCGGCAGTCTGAAGGGGAGTGGTCACGAGTAATGCCACAAGGCAGAATCTTCATATCACTACTTCAAGATTCCGCCTTGGGTTGATTAGTGAAGTTCCGAAACCATCAAACGTATGGTTCACGTCCTCTGGTATGGGTATGGCACTTTCGGAATTTGAACACTTCCCACCCATTGCCCCGTGCAGTTTGACCCCTTCCCGCCACCTTTCCGTAGCTTGACGTTCCTCTGTCATGCGTGGTCAGCGGCAGTGCTGGTGATCAGACTATGCCTTACCGTTCTCACTATCGCTCTCTACTTCAGTAGAATCATCAGAACGTTTGCATCGCCCCGAAAACTTGCCTGCAGGTGAAGTCTGTGGCAAAGAAAGGAATTCCTTTCGCAATATCGGCAAGGACCATAGCATTCTCTGCAGCAAATTTGTCGAACCGACTCACATCAATGCAAACCACTTACGTGTGATAAAGCGTTTCGACTGATCTTGAGCAATGGGCACCAGATGGCTGATGCGCTGGCAGTCGTCAAGTCCACCGGGTTCGAACACGGTCCATATATCTCCTTGATCATCAATGAGGGTAAGTTCTGCACTCATACCCTTGACGCGTTCAGGAGTTGGGCCATCCGCAAAAGCCACATGCTCCACATGGGACTCTTCATGTACCGGCGCAGTCTTCATAGGAAATGTCAAAAGGCTAAAAAAAGCAAGTGTGCAGTTACGCCCGGGACATGCGATGATGAAAGACGTGGTACTGGAATCTTCGAAGCTCGTCAGTGGTAATTGTTCCTCCACTTTCCTTCTGCCTCAATGCGATCCAAGCGTTGAATAGCGCCCGTCTGACATGGGCCTCCCCCTGACCTCTCATCTTGCGGTTGTGCCGGGAGAAACTTCACTGACATCCGTCTGATCCGACCCTCAACGTAGATATTAGGAGGATACTGTGTAAGGTGACGGCGATTTTCCGCTTCCCGAGCTTCGATAGCTTCATCAGAATGTTATGTTCCGCCTTTGGTTGAGGCACCTTCCCCCTGACTCATGCAGCCGCGAGAAAGTGTCATGAATTTTGCAGGATTGACATGTTCGTACAAAATTCGAACACGAACTTCATTGGGATAGCCATAACTTATCACGTCTCGTGCTGGAGCACAAGAAGCAGGGTAAAGTTACAAAGCGCGCGACGATGGTATACCACGGCTTCGCACACGTCTGGACAAGTATGAACAGCATAAATAGATTTCGACTTGTCGAGAAGCTCACTTTCAAGTTCGCTGAGAACCGAGTCGCACGCCCCGGAGTCGGCTTCTTTGACAATGCACCCTGTACTAGTTCCCTAATTGGCATGGACGAGAAATCATGCCAATCGGGCCTGTGGGCATACTTACAATATATGTTTAACGTAGTCCTTGATAAAGACGAAAAGCAGACAAATTTTATGGATGAAAGTGTGGGGATATAGTTACCCGACCTGGCACGTCCTGGACATTTGATGTCAGGCCATGGCCCACTGGCCAATAAGAGTGAGCGCAGATCCAAACCTCGCCTCGCCGTCTTCAAATGGGACAAGCAAAAGTGATGTGTGAGACCGTCTCACACAACACTTTCAAAAATTTGCGTGTCACCTGGTGACCTAACGTAGTCCTTGATAACGAAGAGATTCAAGCAGCCAATATTGACACTCGCCCTGGCACGTCCTGGATATTAGATGCCGGGCCATCATGATTTGTGAGCGCAGCCCCCGCTGTCTTCAATGAACCTTGGGCGACAAGCAAAGTGTTTTGGGACTGGGCCATTGCTACCGAACCGGCGGTTGCCGAGCCAACTTCAATCAAATTCCAAATTTGCGTTGGGTTACCCCCACTGTTAAGTATTCATCGCTAGTGCACCGACCACCAATCCACGTTCGTTCGTAGTAGACGACGCAGTCTGGACAGGCTCCATGGCAGCACAACCAGTTTGCAAAGGAACTGGGTCAGAGATCGGTAATCTAGTTTTTCAATCACCTTGGACCAGCTGATTTTTCGCTAGACTTCAGTTACTTCGGCGGTGCCGAGTCTTTCACGGAAGGGAAACGTTCTCTGCGTCGGACAACCGTTGTTTCCCCTTCCGAACAGGATGACGGTGTGTCCTACCCAGGTCCGCCGCAGGACCCTACAGAATTTCTGTGGATAATGACAGAGGAACCTCACCGCTCGCGACGTATGGCGATCATAAAAGCGCACCCTGAAGTAACGAAGCTTATGGGCTACGAGCCTCTCACAAAATACGTCGTACTAGCTGTCGTGTCATTGCAGCTCTACCTTGCCGTGTATCTTCGACACTCCCATCCGCTCTCTTTCCGTTTCTTGTTCCTCGCGTACGCTGTGGGTGGGACCACCAACCAGAATCTGTTCCTCGCCATTCATGAGATCACGCATAACCTAGCATTCAAGGGTATCAATGCAAATAAGGTCCTGGCTGTTTTTGCTAACCTACCTATCGCTGTACCCTATTTCGCCGCGTTCAAGGTGTGTAACACGTGGGTGTGAGCAAACGTGGGCTGACAGGCACTGCGGACGCGTCCAGAAATACCACATAGAACATCACAAACATCTTGGAGAGGACGGGATAGACACCGATCTACCCACAAATTTTGAACTGCTTTGTCTGAATAACGTTCTTGGAAAGACATTTTTCGCGTGAGTCCAGCGTCGCGTCTCTAGCATGTAGCTTAACTCACCCGTATCTTAGAACGTTCCAGATATTCTTTTACGCATTGAGACCTGGTTTTGTCAGAATGCAGAAGTTTACCCGATGGCATTTGTACAATGTGATTGTGCAGCTTCTCTTCGATTATGTCCTGGTGCGCGCCTTCGGCATACGCCCCCTGCTTTACCTGCTCTTCTCGAGCTTCTTTGCTGGAAGTCTGCATCCATGCGCAGGCCACTTCATTGCCGAGCATTATGTATGGGATGGTCTCAACCAGGAGACCTATAGTTATTATGGTCCCCTGAATATCCTGGCTTACAATGTACGTCGCTTTGCAACGTCTATCACCTACATTGATTATGTTGCACAGGTTGGCTACCACAACGAGCATCATGATTTCCCTTCCATACCTTGGACGCGTCTTCCTGCATTGCGAGCACTGGCACCAGAGTTCTATGACATTCTCCCATCGCATCCCAGCTGGCCGATGGTTATCGTGAACTTTATTCGAGATAAGGAGGTCGGCATCTTCGCACGCGCCAAGAGGATTGCCAAGAACAGCAAACAGAAGCATGAGAGTTCAAGCTCAAGCAGTGATCGGGAGTGAGATAGTCGACTGACATTTAGGTGTTTTCTTAATGGACGCTGTATATACATCGCTATGCGATATATAATCAATTGGCTTTTGCGGAAAGGAATGTGAATCAGTATTTGCCTTTCTCAATTTAACGAGCGTCTCTAGACTCTAAATATTGGCGTAATGTGATTCTTGTCTCTCGTACTGCCATTCCTTCCTTTTCTGGTAAACCCTAACCCCAACCATCCTTTTGTCATGAACGACATCATTTCTTCACCGACGTAAAGTATCACTGTAAACTCGTCAACGTCAACGTCATCGATGTCATCGTTGCGTATTCTAGAGCGTGTGAAACACGCCGGGTTGTCTTGCTCTCGTTGGACTTCCCCCTAAACGCCTTCCACCTGAATTGTTTTCTCCCATCGTATCAGCATCATGTCCGCTAAAGATATTATCACTGCATACAACGTCGCCGTACCCGCGAAGCAGACGCAGGATCTCCCAGGTCTGGATAAGAACATTGAACGTATGGCGTCGCGGTACTTTTCTGATTTGTTCGCCGATTAACTTTTTGGTCACCAGCTGGCGTCGAGTACACAGCCCAGGAATGTTGGGACAACGAGGGCAAGCCTCATCTTCAAGAATATGTCGGAAGTGGAAAGTAAGGATTATTATAAACATACTGCAGTTGGGAAGTCTAATCTTGGTGCGTACAGGCTAAAGGGCAAGTATGCCTTGATCACCGGTGCGGACAGTGGTATAGGGCGTGCAGCTGCTACCATGTTCGCTCGTGAGGGTCTCAAGGGGATTACTTTCTCTTACCTACCTCAGGAGATTGAGGATGCGAAAGCCGCCGCAGCAGCCATGGCGAAAGAAGGCTGTATTGTCAATGTTGTTGCAGTCGACTTGCAGCATGAGGCGGATTGCCAGAAACTCATAGAATTCCACATGAACAAGTTTGGAACGCTGAATATCTTGGTGAATAACGCTTCAAAGCAAATGTGAGCTTTCTCCAACCTTCCTTGTGTTAGGGACTGAAATCGCCTTCCTCAGTATCACGCCGAAGATTCAAGATATCAATCTTGCCAACGTTCGCAGTACCTTTGAGTCGAACATTCTGCAGATGATCGCGATTACAAAATTCGCTGTTCCGCATATGAGGCGTGGGTCCACCATCATCAACACTGCTTCGGTGGTGGCGTATGCCGGGGCTCCCAATCTTGGTGCGCTTTCCTACTGTGTGTATTTA
Organism: Suillus lakei; assembly: GCA_016628065.1. Classification (NCBI taxonomy): domain Eukaryota; kingdom Fungi; phylum Basidiomycota; class Agaricomycetes; order Boletales; family Suillaceae; genus Suillus; species Suillus lakei. The sequence continues at coordinate 9,036 of JABBWA010000549.1, forward strand.
CTTCGTCGTCAGCTTATGCAAGTGAATAGTGGACTATTCTTCTACGAAGGGCGCTATCGTGAGCTTTACTCGATCATTGGCAATGCAGTTAGCTCCGTCTGGGATTCGCGTCAACGCCGTCGCACCCGGCCCTGTTATCACCCCATTACAGCCTGCCTCTCGTTCTGCGGAGGAAATGGAAGGTTTTGGTGTTGGTATGCCATTGCACGGTCGCGCCGCCCAGCCCGCTGAGTTGGGTCCTGCATTCGTGTTCCTCGCGAGCCCTGACTCCAACTCAATGACGGGTGCTTGCATGCATATCAACAGTAAGTCCCTCTTTCTGCAGCGATGACGTCGATCCTTATCATACCATTAGATGGCCAGCACGTCGGAGGTTCTTGAATTGTTATAGCGTTTACGATCAGCGAGGTACTTAATGGATGTCGCATCTGCGCAATGGCACAAATCCGTTCTATTTCTCATGGTTTAAAGCGTTTGTGAACGCGACCTGATGTACACTTATGTGTAGTACCTGAGTTACAGTACCGTTCAGTGTGATCCCTCTGATAAGTTCTCCGAATTCTGAGCATAGTGAAACTTCGTTGTTGTACCTGAACAATATCTGTAGCTTCATCGCCGTTGGTGTCGATCGATCGAATTGAAGAAGTCTGATCAGATTTAAGGTATTGTGTATCCAAATATTATACAGGCGCAACCTCATTCTGGGCTGCGTGGTTATCATCATACCAATGTATCCTACCTGTCAACCCTCGATAATGACGCAAGAGTGTCACGACATCTGAAGTCATCAAAAAGTTGTTGATGTTGAGAACCTATCAACCACCGTCAGACGTGCGACATTTTCACATCTATCCGCACGTACGAGAAGCCACGTCCTCAGAGCGGCGAGTCCAGCAGCTCGATCTATCATTTGCCAATTATCGTTGATGAACGTCTTTGTTCCTTTGAAAAATTCCGCGACGAATTTGTTTCTGCCGCCCCGTTGGCATGTGTCAGATCCTCACGTTGAGTAGAACGTACCTATTGAGAAATATCCAGCGGAACCAAAGTGCTTGCATGACCTTATCTTCATCTCTCACGTCGTCTATTTCAAAGATTTCTTCTTCTCTATCGAGGATAACCCATGCGAGGACACCAAATTCGTTTAGTGGCAGTGTGTTTAGGAGATCGTATAGCCGGGGACCACCCACGCGGCATGAATAGATGCCGTCGGACTCGAGGAGGTAAGGATACTGCGCTGCAGGTCCTAGAGGATCAGATTGGGGAGGGGGTGTTGGCCCTCCAGAAGCATGAATGGAAGATGCACGAGAGAGCGTGCGAGACGATACAGAAGTACTGCGCGTAGTTGACAATGCCAATGAACCCGTACGAAGTGCTGGGATATGCCACTTTGGTTTGATGTCGGGCAAGTCTGCGTCAGGAAAAGGTTGAGATGACACAGAGGTATTTCGTGATGGAGACAGCGTAGTCGCTGGAGTGTATTCGTCATTGTGAATGTTGGATGAGAAGTCGGTTATCTCTGTCGAAGCAGTCCTTGTCGAAGGCGTCGTCATCGCACGTGAATGGGGGAATCTGTGAAGTAGCCATCGTCGCTTATGTTTAGGCAATGGACATGAAATGATTGGAGTAAAACCTTACAGCGGAACACGCCCACTTGCAGGCAATGCAACTGGTAATGCAACATGTCCTGCTAGTGGAAGTCGTATCCACAGGGTATAGTCATCCTGCATGAGTTTGCTCAGCCTTGGATCCTCCGTTGCTGCACGTAACCTACCATATCCCACCAGAAACCTACACCTGAATGGTCCCACTGGAGATGAGCGTCGAGAATTTGCTGTGCCGGAAATATTCCATGAAGTTCGCAAAGCGGACATCTCCAATCTGCCATTGTCGTCCGAGTCTCCTGTCGTCCTGGATATCTATCCTCGGCGATTTGCGCTATGCAGTTGTATATGACCGTAACGGGTTTAGGAGGAGGAATTCTACGAGACGGATCAATTCCAAGGGACTTGCATCGACCGAGAAATCCTTTGCGGAGGTTACGTGGCATGAAGGGAAGACGGTGTAATTTTGCGAGCCGGATGGTCGTCAGCGAAATGTTTTCCAAAGCTTCGATAAGAGTATCTGAGGGCATTTCCGCAGGTGCTTCATCCTCTTCTGCGGCGTCCGATTCTGAGGACGATTGCTCGCGAGCAATCTTGTGAGGGGAAATACCAAGGTCCACATATTCCAGTTCCTCGCTATCTTCGCGCGCAGCCGTGGGCACCGCAGATTCATCATCGTCAGGTGGTTCGCTGCTCTCGGATCTCGCGGGACTGACGGAACGTCGTATCTCGGGTGGAGCCTTCGCCGATTTGCGTCCAAATTGAAATTTTCTAGCTGCTTTCACCTGGACACCGGTCTCTCTACAAAATTACTGTTAGACAGCACTCAGTCGCCATCAGTCAAGACACACCTGACGAACTCGGCAGTGGCACTATCCGAGGATTTACCCCTGCTCAATTTGGACAGCTTCAAGCCGACATCGACATAGTTCGCACTTCCGCTGCTATGTTCACTTGAACTGTCAACAAGATGGTCCCGACTGGCATCCCGGTTTGCGCTGGACATGCGAGGCGCGCGTGAAGGTGTCCTGCCGCCCACACCCTCAAACTTTCGGGCATATTTTCCAAAAGATGACTCTGTATGTATGTGAAGGCGCATTTGTTGCGATTTAGTGGCACGGTCCTGGTCGACTGAGGGGAATTGAGAGGAGAACTGATGACCTAGTTCTTATAAACTTACGTGCATTATTGATTGATTGTCTACCACGACTCCTGCGTGGGACTAGTCGACGTGAGGGGCAAGGTTGTTGAGGGTGTACTTAATGTACGTACCATCTGCCACCGATTTCCCTGCGGCACCAGGTCGGGAAGGTCTCTCAGGAAAGAACGAAGCTGATTGAGATGGAAGCGAGGCTCTTTTCTCTGGGGCGCCGGATGAACCAAGGCCTGGATTGAACCGTCCAGAGTTCTGCCCAACCCTAGGACGGGCGACAGGACGCCGCTCCACGGGTAGTGGAAAGTCTGCAATATCGAAAGTAACTCTCTTTGGACCTCTGGCAGGAACATCAATCTGTTGCAATGGTTCGTTTCTGGCTACCTTTCGAGGAGCATCTGATGAAAGTGATAATGTCATTCATTCGTTCACCGTCGGCTAGTTTAAGCTACTTACCAGGTCGTGATTGATTTCTACTGAGTGGTCTCTCGTTCAACTCTTGTCCTCTCGGGCGAGAATTGATCCTTGGGTCAGCGATTGCAGATTTGATTCCGGTGACTTTCGCTCTGTCTGGCCTGGCGTCATTAGTGCCAGTTTTTGCCGCAACAAGCCTTGGTCTATTATCGAGCCTCGAATCAGCTGCGGGGGCTTGCGCCGTGAGGCGATCGTCTGGTCTTGTGTGGTCGGCGACAGTTTTCGCAGCAACACTGGTCCTTGCCAGTCTTGTAGGATTATCAAGCCTTGAATCAGTGAGTTTCCGAGCGCTCTTGACGATGCGAGGGGGAGCAGGTACTCGGTCCCGTGGATCTGACATACCGGTACCATGAAGATGGATATCGATTAAGTCAATGGTATACTTATCGGTATCATATCGTGTCCATCATCGCTGTCGCTGTACTTATCATTGTGAGCAAGTGTGACGACTACGGGTGGCTTCTATGGCACGTGGGTGTGACAATTCGTGTTCCCAGTCACAGTTTACGATGGCCCAGAAGTTGAAGTTATACGGTACAGTAGTGGCAGCTAGTAGTAGTAAGTTGGTCGTCTCCTGGCTTAATGTTGTGACTACTAAGTGTCAGCCTCGCAGGGTCTGCGTCTGTCTGCGTACGCATTGTGTCCCAGCTAAACTGGCCGCCTGTGGTTCTCGGTTTCAAATGAAACAACTGCGCCGCCTGGCAACCCGGCCATGCTCTTAGCCCCAGCTGAGGACCCAACTTTCTAGTCGATGCCGTTTTGCAGTGAATGTTGAATTAATGACTATGAATGACATGGTATACGATAGTTCAATAAATTTGGAAGTTTCGTTCCAATAACAACGATAAAACCGATAGCACATCAGATCCCATGATTTGAATAGAGGACGTCGCATTGTGATTACCCGCTTTCTCTGGTCATGGAGGATGCAGCGCCATGACTCCCAGAACGGAATGCCGCCAGTGGTCTCTGGCAGTGCCATAGCCAACCGATCACTTCAAGTTGGACTGCCCCATGCTCTTACCCCTCTCTAACTCTGCGGCATACTCTTCTGCCCTTGAGAGCTGAGTGCCAACTTGAACAGTGTGCAGTGTTGATGATGAGTCATTGCCGCAACGTATGTGTACCATCCTTTTAATCGCGGATCATGATGATATCACTCATCTGCCGCAATTACCGATGGCGCTCCCCGAATCACCTGTGCTGTGGGGTGATCAGATTTTGTCTCCGCGGGTACAGCATTCAACCGATCATGTATTGAATTGTCTATCGGCCGCGGCTTCGAAATTTCAAACCGAGCGGATGTCCTTTGCCTCCCGATTGCAGATCTGAGACATCCGATATCATCCATAGGGGTACATGCAATTCATTGCAGCGCATTCGATTCAACTGATCTACTTCGGACCCCATGAGAGTTCCGCCATACACACAGCATCCCGGCTCTAGGATGAGGTCTGAAGTAGATTATGATCCCCTCTATTCATTCCTGGCGTATAAAAGACCACAGGCTTTTGCAAGTTTTTCCCCATCAACCCAAACTCATCAACTCATCATCGATTCACTATCAACTCTTCGTTAACCTATAAAAACATCATGTACTCGAAATTCATCAGTGTCGCATTCGTTCTCGCCGCCACTTTGGCACCTACAGGCGCAGTGGTTTTCCCGAGGGACATTAATAAGGTATTACACTGTTTTCATTGACAATTATCACTACTAATCTTTCGGACAGCCAACGCCTTCTTACACATCGTTATGTGCGACGACAACATGGAATGGAAGCCAATCGAAGGTGTATTCCGCGCCATGCACCCCTCAAACGTCTCATGTTCATAAGGCTCGTGATGGCGCTACTCCAACCCCCATCATCACGCCCACTGTCACCCCTACTACCACTCCCACCACCAAGCCGTCGCCAACTACCACTCCGACGCCCACTTCCACACTGACTCCCACTACCACTCCGACGCCCACTTCCACACTGACTCCCACTACCACTCCGACGCCCACTTCCACACTGACTCCCACTACCACTCCGACGCCCACTTCCACACTGACTCCCACTACCACGCCGACGTCAACTGGCACATCGACTCACACCGGCACGCCCACCATTACACCTTCCATCACGCCCTCCATCATACATGAGTCTGTCAAGCCAACTCAGACTGGCAAACCCGACGAACAGCCAAGCAAGGCCGCTGCATCCGTGCCATGCAACGGAGTCCAGCCTTGGCAGGTCAATCTCGCAGTAAGTATTAGTACTCGATCTCAATTTTCCTCCGCTCACGTCCAACATAGTACAGCGCAGGCGCTCAGGTGATTTTCAACAACCAACTGTGGACCGCTAAGCAATGGAGTTATAACAACAATCCCGAGTCTGCCGCCGCTGAGTGGACTCTGAACGGAGTTTGCAACCAACCGATTAACAACAAAGTTGATTGCACCGGCATTCCCGCTTGGTCGCAGCCCACCGCTTACTCTGGGGGCTCGAAGGTGACTTTCAACGGCCATCTCTGGATCTCTACGCAGTGGACTCAGAGCAACAAGCCTGGTGACACTTCCGGGACCTGGAAGGATTTGGGTGCTTGCAACTAATTTATAGTTTGGATTTCTTAGACACTAGAACGTTTTATTCAAGGGACTTTATCATGGACATTGACTTACTAGCTTGCTATGGACGTTATTATGGACTCGACTAGCTTGCTAATATTCCTCTATCAATCAATTTGTTTTTATTCCCGTTTATCTCGTGATTTTGGCTATTCATTACATCTCTGAATTTTGCTTGATGCTTGATTGAATAAACAAATTTACTGCTCCCACTGTCTTGGGTCATGCTTTGATACTGGTGGGATTGTTGCAATCTTGAGCGTCAGCGCCTTTGTTCTCATGATCCACTGTAAGTTCACCTCTGGCATATCGCATCCCAAATCTTAGCCCGTTATCGAGCGCATTAGACGTAATACGCAATCGTGGCTAGATACAAGGGCTGACGACGACGAGACCTGAGATGGCTGGGCAAGGAAACTAAACCTGGGAGCATTGCTGGCCGCGTAGATCTGTGGGAGTATGATTCCGACAGCTTGCGCGAACCTAGTGGGAGGTAAGGACATCGTCCTAAATATTCTAGGACGGATAGCACACATGTTGTACATAGATGCGTTGTTTGTGCAGCTTGCTACTGTCCCAGCGTTACGAGAGCACCATCCTGCCTCAAATAGTAAATGACTATTTCGCTCAAGGGTCGTTTTAGTTGCTGAACGTGGATTGCATGAGTACATTTGGAAACGCGAGGACGTCAAGAATGCCTTGCAAGTACTTAGATCGGATCAAGCACCAGTCACCTCACACGACCTGAAAAGTTGAGTAAACTGTGGATGGTGTGCTGCGTGCGAGCGCCCTACTCACGAAAAATACCCAAGGGTTAAGGTTGTCAGGTAATGCGCAAAGCACAACGAGGGAATGCAACGTCCAGAAGTCTTCGATCATCGTCACAATAGAACAAGCGTGAGCACAAACATGGTTACAATTCCGGGATCTAGGGTCTCTGATGAAATATGCTGAAACGGAGGCCGAAATAATCACTTGAGATAAAGTAAGAATCATAAGCATGACTACTACAAGTGAGAGGAATGTTGAGTAGTAACAGGGATCTAGACCCTGGTTCGGACTCTAGCTCCTCCCGACGAGAGTGGTCAGAAGACGAAGACGAGTAGGGAGCCAGCCCATAAAGACAGAGATAATTAAAGCACCACTGCCTGTCGACAAGATGCGAGCGCGAGCTTTCACCTGACCACTGGCACTCACGCCATCTCAACCTACTGAAATATCAGCAAGGGTTCTTCAAGAACGAACCACCATTTGACGTACAACAGCGAATGGGATACCACAACATCCAAGAACTGAGTGAAAGAAGTCCACGACTGGAAAGATCGAGTACCCCTTACCACCAAGCAGGGCTGACTTGCCCAAGTCATCCTCTCAGATGGATAGCTCAAAAGTGAAGAAGCAACCCACTACCACTCCGAACGTAGTTAGCATGGGCCTCACATTCAGGTATCACGTCACGAGCACATGAAGTATCCCTAGTATTGAATCTGGAACGGTAAAGGTATGGCAAGCGACTGCAAGTTCAAAAACCTACCCTGAGCTCCCCTAATACTGACCCAGAAAGCATCGGATGTTCGAGTAACTTTTCCGTCCTTCAAAGTTCATGCTGAAAGCATTCAGATATCTCTTGACCTGACTTCTCAAATCGAGAGTCGAGAGTCGAGACGCGTTCTGGACGCGTTGTTTCGGAGTCACAACAGGTCACACTTTTGACCTTGCTTTATTTACACATGTTTGCTTGAGCGGTGCTTGCGGTTAATCTGACGAACTTCTTGGCAGTACCACCTTTTAATGGACGTCTCCTGGCCTAATGTCGTGATTACCGAGTTACAGTATCATCTTCAGATTCTTCACGGGGTCTGGGTGCGCAGTTTATCTCGCATGAACTGACCGCAAGTATGCGGTTTTTTGTCTGGTATGGGGTTATTGCAGTGCCAGGCTTCACCCCACGTCGATCAAGGAGTGCATTGGACCTTCTAACGGACCTTTTGATCGATGCCACCTTGGCTACTTATTGGAGGTTGACTTAAGGCTATGGAAAGTTCAATGAACTGGGAGGCTTCATTCCGATAACAATGCTAATAGCAACACGGCTGTTTTCTTAGCACAACCCTCCATGATATCCCATATACACCCAGTGAGCCTTGGAGGACGTTGCACTGCTATTCTCCAAGCGTTTACTATCCCGCCTGGGCAGCCAAATCGATCACATGTTCTACATGGAACTGCCTCGTACTCCCTCTCTGTCCGCATACTCCTATGTTCACACAGCATTAATACGGTTCTAGGATGAGACTCAATCCCGCCCTCGAGAGCCTAATCAGTGTGGGTGGAGCAAACTTTTGGTTGGCATCCGTCACTTATAATGCGCAAGGCAATTTTTGCAGATTTGAGGCGCAATTACCTTGATTGGTTTTGACCAAGCCCATTGAATTCATCCAACTGAATACAGTCGGAGTCTATGGTACGCTTAGCACGACACAGCATTCCGGCTCTAGGCCCCTCTTGGATGAAGCCCCTCTGTTTCTTGCAGGCGTACAAAAGGACCACCATTTTTTACTTATTTCCCATTAACTCTTCACCACTCTCATCTCAATACTATCATGTACTCGAAGCTCATTACTGTCGCACTCACCTTCGCTTGCGCCCTTGCTCCCGCGGGCGCAGTAATTTTCCCTAGAGACAGCAATAAGGTATGTCGTCGCTTTACTTGACTTCGTTGTGTGTGACAACCGCTTCCCAACTAGCCTCACATGGCTCGGGACCCTCCCCCTTCCACGGCCGCTCAAGTATCGTGCAACGGCTACCAGCCTTGGCAGGCCAATCTCGCAGTAAGTGTTACTCGTCTCATGATCTTCTTGTACTCACATCTCCGGCCCAGTACAACGGTAGCTCCTCTGTAATCTATAACAACCAACTGTGGACTGCTAAACAGTGGAGTTACAATAACGGTCCTGAGTCTTCCGCCGCCGAGTGGACTCAGGTTGGGTGTTGCATTGAACCAATTAGCAACAAAGCCAATTGCACAAGCATCCCCTATTGGACCTCGGGCACTGCCTACAGCGGGGGGGCCAAGGCGATTTACAATAGCCATCTCTGGATCTCTACGCAGTGGACTCAGAACAACAAGCCTGGTGACACTTCCGGAACTTGGAAGGATTTGGGTGCTTGTTAGTACTCTTTGGAGAGCTATCAGAAGAACGGTTCACTTTTTTTTAATGAACATGGACTAGCTTGTTTGTATTTTCTCGATCGATGTATTTGTATTCCTGAATTATTGTATGGTTATGGTTATTCACGTTTCTTTGAATATCTCTTGCAAAGATTGAACTTTGGGAAAGTCAGATAACAACTAACAAATGTAATACCCTCGATGTGATGACAGTAACACCGTTGTAAACACATAATCAATGTGCAAAACGGAAATCAAGTCTTCTGTTCCCAACATCCTTGGTCGTGCTCAGATAGTGCGCACGTTCCTATCATTCAAAGAATCATTAGCGACAGCGCCATAGCTCTTTAGCAAGTCCACAATGAACTCACCCCTGACGTCATCGCATCCCAGATCCTAGCTCGTTGTCGGTTGCGCCAAATGTAATATGCCTTCGTAGCTGGGTACAAGATACAGATGTTGACGCTGCATATGATAATGAGAATTTTGTTGCCGCGTTGATCTGCGCGCAGGGATGAGCGTGATGATCAGGTTGCCTGGGAAAGGAAAGGAAAGGAAAGGAAAGGAAGAGTGACATACATCTGGGAGCATCGCTGGCTACGTAGATCTGTGCGGATATTATCCCACTGGCTTGCACGAACCTAGCGGAAGGTGAATATGTTTCCAGTTTAACAATGGAAAATATCAAACATGTTGTACAAAGACGCGTTGACCGTGCGACTTGCTACTGCCCCGGCGTTACGAGAGCACCACCCCACCTGAAACAAGAGATGAATTTTTCGTTCGAGGATTGCCTTAAGTAGTTGCTAAACCTGTATTGGATGGGTATATCTGGTAACACGAGGACGTTAAGAATGCGAAAAATGCTGATAAGTTTGAACTTACGGATATGACAACAGACCCGTCACCACAGCCTGAACAGTTGAGTAAACCGCGTATGATGCGCTGCGTACAACGCGTTACTCACAAAAAATATCCAAGGGTTAGGGTTGCTGGGCAATGCATAGAGTGCAATGAGGAAAGGCAATGTCCAGAGGTCTTCCATCATCGCCACAATAGAACGCTCGTTGACGGACTCTGAGACAAGCGTGATCACAAACATGGTGACAATCCCAAGAGCCAGAGAAGGTATCGTAAGGAGGTTGGAATTAAATGTATCGAATCTGGGTTCCTGGTCATGAGTGTGTCAAACGAAGGGATACTTGTGATACTGACCCGATGTTCCTGAGCAGTAAAGTGAGATATGTCAAGGGGGGAGCGCTAGGGATACCAAACATGAGGCCGCTATGTTTCATGAGTGCCCAACCTTTACGGAGATCGGGGAACGGCGTACATGATGTAAACTGGCCAAAGGTCATAATCACACATTGCTGTCCACAGACGACGCAATGTAAGCCCCTCGCGGTTGTGCATGTCGCCCTGAGGGAGCGAGTTAACTATAGTGTCTAACGAGACTGGGACGTAATTACTTACCTTAGTAGGATCATCCCGAATCACCCGGTTGACAATAATAGTTTCTTCTCTTTCCGTGAACCAACCATTGGGCCGGAACCATGTTTTGGTCTGCGTTGGTGATGGAGGCATGCGGAAAAAAGTGAAGAATCCTATGAAGAGAGTGAGGAGGCCTCTGTGGGAGGGCTGAGTTCGCGAGACTTGTGCCATTGCAAAGAAATGGACGCACTCAATCATGAACAGCCACCTTCGATCAAGTCAGGTTTTTGCATCCGAAATTAGCATAAAACATCTACTGACCGCCACCCAGCAGCGCCAGCTACACCATCCATGTGAAGCGTGCCATAGGCAACAAAACTAGCAACGATGCTGCAGAGGTTCAAAGACATCCAGAACAAGGCGAGGCGCACGGGTAGCTCCGTCTTCGTATAAAAATCTATCCGAAAATTCAGCAATATAAAATGAGGCGGAAGGTAACTGACATACAAGATAGATATAATATCAGGTCGGGGATAAAGCTGTGGAATGTAAACAAAGTGTACTCGAGCAACAGAGGTTTTGGACTTACCCGCCTTGCAGGCCGCTGAGTTCATTAGTCAGTGAAAAGAAGCTTTGGGACAGTAATTGCATGATATTACCCAAGTAGCGCTCGGCAGACCAGGAATGAGGTCCTACCGGTCAGCCAGAATTGTGACAGAGCCACGAGACCTATAGCCTATCGATAAGAACTGTTTTGAAATAGTCGTTCTGTTACATACTCCAGAGGCAGATCTGCGTTGGTATCCACCGGTCCGGTCCAACCTTCAATACGACCATAAGCCACATGAGACAATCTACAGTAGATGCACGCACTCGCTTCGAGACAAGCTGTGACGGTAGTTCTGCACACAAGAATGACAACTTGAACACCGTATTTCCGAGGTTGAAGTCTGGATGTGCAAGAGTCAGATTATGATTTAGATGGCAATCAAAAAACTTGCCATCTGTAGTCAATCCAAGATCCTGTAAGAAGGTGCTCGAGTTTGCCTGGGTGATGTTGTTCCTGTCGAAGTTCAAGGCGGAAAATCCTATAGCCGCCGTAACCATAATCTTCCAATCCAGCTTGCGGACCAGGGCCTTTCTCCCATCAAACATGAGCAACCTCACGTTAAATCACGATAAGTATAAAAACTAACCCTTTCCTCCCTGTACGTCCAACGAGCGGTTGGGTCGAATCTGTGGAGATTCTCGTAGTCCTTCTTGGGCCAATAGTGTGGCGCAAGGTCAGGATCATCAAAAACAGAGCGTCTGGTCGCGATTGCATCAGGGTCATGGGGGACCATCTGCTTTCCACGAAAGATGGCCTTTGTCCATGTGAACTGTTCCTCCGCCTCATCCACCAGGTCATCAGCGGGAAAAGAAGAATTGCTTTTGCCAATAGAAGATAGTAAAGAGACGGGCCGATTAAAGTCGCCCGTTGCCGGGGTTTGCTGCACTGGGGTAACACTCACAGAAAACGACATCTCGGTGACAGAAAGGCATGAGTGTGGAGGAGGAAGAATCTCCGTATAAAAGCACTCAAGACAGGCACGGCTGAGCACACCATCTATCCCCTCTTGAATGCAATGCGGAATTGTGCGAGTGATAACACATCCCCGATCAATGGCGCAAGATCCTGTTCTAACAATAAGTAGAAATACTCCATTGACGGTAAGAATCCCGCAAATTTGGATATTCGTTATCGCGGTTGGACGGAACTGCGGCTGAATGACGCGCGGTTTTAACGACTGGATCATGATGCATGGTGGAGCGTTCGCCTAAGTCAGTACTCGCAGAAACAGCATGTTCATCCCACAGTGGTACTCGATGAGCTGCAACGAACAGCTTGTCGACTACGTTGGTGGTTAATTGGTGAACTGAGCACATTATGCGCCTATCCGCTCCATATACACGTCCCAAAATGACGAGTGTTCCTAGAAACGAGAGGCACAGCATTAGGGATTAGAGGTGGTGCGCTTCACAAAATGACAGAGGTGGGGAAAAACAGCTAATGTACTTACCAGACATCATGCATCATGGAGCAGCTAGCGCTGAGTGATATCACGTATGAATTGCGATATCTGGCGCGACCGTCTGGCGGCGACTCTAGCCCGGTCACCATAAGGTCACTGATAAACACTATCGATACTACTTAGTACTTATTGTGGGAAATGAACGATGTTGGTTGGCGGCAATTAAGATGCTGCAGGACTGGCGGCTTGAATCAGACTGATCTCAAGATCATGATCAGGAAGCACCGACAGCTAGTCACCCGTAGACAGCAGAAAGTCTGGGATTCGGGAATTTTGCTTTCGTTCGAGGCTTCGAGCCATTCACCCCGAAAGTGCGTGGGTTCCGCGTCTGTCCGGCCGGGGTTCGTCCGCCTAAATTCATTAGTGTAGGTACTTCATCGACGTGGCAGCTGCATGCTGGACAGCATGGCGCAAGAAGTACCTGCCGTTTCCTTTGTATGTTGTCAAGAGGCGACTCGCTCACCTACACAGATAGGCGGTATTCCTTTGACTGAGTGCGCCAAGCGCACGAAGCTCCGTTCCTCACTGTCCCACCTGCTGCCGCCATCTATTGCCATCCTCTGCCCGCCACTCCGTAATTTTCTACCTCTAAATACTAGTGTGACTATGATGTCCACACCAACTGCCACACGCCAACTCCCGTTACCAATAACATTCTCCTTCTTCTGCCGTGTGCTCTCGCAGCCTCGCAGTATCAAAATAGTTAATTTATCACAGTTTACGCCAAGTTTACGCTTTGATATTGCAGACCTAAGTAGATCAACGAGGACAAGTTCTTCCAAAAGCCTGCATCAGATTAGGAACCACGTGGCTTACCAATTTCGGTGTCAGGCATTCGGGGTTCGTGCTGTTGTACTTGTATCCCCTCAGTACGGTCTCCAGTTTGCAGCAATGAAGTTCACAAAACCCGCCTGGGTTATGCACAAGGGTGAGTATTGAAGTGTAAGGAATAATTGCTTCTTAACCATCTACTGCCACATAGATAGTTCCAAAACCGACCATGACACGAAGCGTCTCTCCATATTCTCCGTTCATGTTCATCCTGATGGTTCGCGCATAGCGACAGGAGGGTTAGATGCAAAAATTCGTATTTGGAGCACGAAACCCATTCTTAACCATGCATCCGAAATGTCCAATCGACCACCAAAGTCTTTGTGCACGCTGAGTATGCACACAGGCCCCGTCTTGACGATTAGGTGGGCACATTCTGGGAGGTGGCTTGCAAGTGGGAGCGACGACGAGATTGTGATGATATGGGACCTCGATCCGTGAGTTTGGTATATGAGTTTGATGTACTTCTGAAATATCCATTGTGCTTCTCTTCTCTAAATACAGATCAGGTAGGGGCAAGGTCTTTGGTTCCAACGAAGTCAATGTAGAGGGATGGAAACCCATGAAGCGACTTCCCGGCCATGAAAGCGGTGAGTTGTATTTGTCCACTTGTGTTCCATGTGCGCTAAACAACTGCTAGACGTTACCGACCTGGCATGGGCCCCAGAGGATCGTTACCTCGCTTCAGTTGGCCTTGATTCTGTCGTCTTGGTCTGGTGTGGATATACCCTGGGTGAGTCAGATTTGCACTCATGCTTGGGCCGTCCGCACTTGTAGTCGTATTCTTTCACACTTCAGTAATTGGTGCTTCCAAACGTCTTCGAGCCATTTCTTTCCAGCTTCAGTTGTTCGGCGCGAGAAGTCCATCACTTACACTGTTTTCAGAACGTATTAGAAAGCTGGATCAACATCAAGGATTTGTCAAAGGCGTTTGTTGGGATCCTGTGGGTGAATTTATGGCCACTCAGTCCGACGACAAGTCCGTGAAAATTTGGAGAACGACCGATTGGCAACTCGAGGCAGAAATCAGAAAACCCTTCGAGGACTCTCCCGGCAGCACGTTTTTTCCGCCGTCTTAGGCGAGTGCCACCCGGTCACATTCATTAAATACTCCTCTTACAAAGTTTTGCAGTTGGTCGCCTGATGGTGCTCACATCACTGCTTCGAATGCAACGAACAATAAAGGCTTCGTTTTCATTGCAGCTGTCATAACTCGTGGCACATGGACTTCTGAGATCAGTCTGGTTGGTCATGAGAACACAGTTGAGGTTGCGGTACGTGCTGACCATATGTAAAGCCTTACCACTCTTATACACGTTACAGGCCTACAACCCCCATATCTTTCTGCGAAATCCCGCATCACCTATAGCTACATCCAATATATGCTCTGTAGTTGCTCTTGGGGCAGATGACAGGTCCATCTCCATCTGGCAAACAAATCGGCACGACCTCTCATCGTCGCACGTGAAGTTTTTTGAACGACAGATAATGGATCTGAGCTGGTAGGCCTCTCTTGACTTTTATTGAGAATCTGACTAATCTTTTGCCAAGGGTCCTGGGATGGTCTGACTCTTTATGCTGCATCCTCGGATGGAACGATAGCTGTTTTCCATTTTGACCCTGAAGAATTGGAAGGCATCGCTCCACATTCTGCTCAAGAGCAATATTTACACAAGTTTGGCTTTGTACCGCCACCGACTCCAGAAGGATTCTCGCACGGTGATCTCACTCACAGTACAACTGCTACTGCCTCAGCATCAAGGATCACGCCGCCACCCTCCCCAAACCGTGCCCAACCGCAACCGCAATCGCAATTGCAAACACAATTACAATCCGGTTTTGGTGCATCGAATGGGGTTAATGGTGCCGAGCACATTAACAAGCTCGTTGCAAAAAAGAGCAACAAGAAGAGAGTGCAACCCGTACTCATGTCGTCTGTGCCTTCTGCATCGACATCACGCTCAGCCCTAGTATCAACTTCTGCGTTACCGCCTTCAGCAAGTGGCCTCGGATCACGTGCATTCCAAGTACCAGAGATCCCACGATCACGCCAGGCATCACACTCTGCATCACCCGTACCAAGCCCACGAACTTATGACGCTGATATTGAGATGGGAGGACCAATGGATATGGATGTTCCCATCGATGCACTTGACACAAGTATGTCAAGTGCAAACAAGGGCAAGCGGAAAGCGTCGGTCCTTGATACGCCCGACGACCGGCCGTCTAAGCCCCGTACCCTTGGTGGTGATCGACCAAGGGAAACAGTCGCGGTGCGAGAAATAACATCAACGAGTTTGGTTTCGACGCGCCCACATCTATTTGAGGGTGCAGATCTGCTACCTGTCCCCTCCACTGTTGACATTCTTAAGTGCTAATGTGGAGGGAAGTGACTTTGTCTTTGAGGCCCGAAATTCAGAAGGCGCTGGTTCGTAGACCTTGTGTCTTGTTTCTAATTTAGCTGATGATTCTGCAGGGGCCACAGGAAGTTACGCTTCGCTGATTGGGAAGCAAAACGTTGTTGGTTGGACTATTTACCATCTCTGTGCTCGCGTTGACCGCGTCCACCATATTTTGTGCTGCTGCTACGCAAGATGGCTCTGTCAACGTGTACTCACAAAACAGGTCGAAGGTTTGTGGTAAAACGAAGTCTCATCGCTTGTTTTAATATTGTTTGGCAGGTTGATTGCGACTCTAAGCTTTGGCTCACCTTTGCGCTGATGATGCAACGGCTGCAAGTTGGCATTAATGATACTCACACGCTTCTGGTCAGCTAAGTTCGATGTAAGTTGCACGACTTCATTGTTCCACTAGTGCTTACTCTTCTTAGAAATGTGAAGAACGCTGCATCCTTCTTCCCACCTACATCTGTTGCACCCCTCCTCTCCTCCTCGCCGAATTGCACGATATTGTCCGCCACTGTTCGACATAACGGCGCACCAATGATTCATTGCTCTTCCGGTATAGCTTATACTACGATGTTCAGCTTTTCTCCTGGACAAAACTAAGTGAACGCTGTGGGCAGAGGGCTCGGACGTATGGCAAGGTCGTCAACGAGTTAACAAAGACAAAGATGTTGTCGCTTCCATTGAGGGTGCAATCGGCAGCACAAGTGTCCCGGCGCCTCACAAAGAGCGCCCCACCTGGTGGAACACGGCGCTCACACTCGGCCATCTAGAGAGCAAGTTACACGCGGCCAAAGCGCTGGATAGCGCTCCTGAATTAAGCAAGCCCTTCTTATTTATGCCAGGAAAACTAGCAGATGAGGGCTTCAGGGCGAAGGCAGAAGAGCTTATCAAGGAGCTTTTCGGCCCATATTTTGGTAGGTTGCGTACTTTGAATTTTCGACATGAATTGCTTACTGTTGATTTAGGCGCCTGGTGGAAGGGACGACTCTTGGACACCTGTCGTGGCAGGTATGGCCAAGCGCGATCTTTTGCGCGAAGTATTGTCGGTCTTTGGTCAGTCGTTCTGTCTCGACCATCTCTTAGATTACTGAATTTTTGTATAGCTCGGAGCAA